>SJYC01043260.1:0-29688 GCA_006408675.1 Madoqua kirkii
TTTCAGATGTTAACATTTTTGAAATTAGAATGACCTTTTAAAAATTCTGTACGTCATTTAAAATTTTTGCACAGAGCCTATTACAAAGACTGGAATTCTTTTAAACAGAAAAAAGATATTATTCTCCTACTGAATAGAGAAAAAGTCAGCATAAGTGAGTTTCTCCCATCCCAACAGTGGTAGAACATTAGCAACTTTAAAGAGGGTAAAATCACTGTAAAAATATGGTAAGTATTACTAACACCTATATAAAATAAAAATTAGGTATGTATGTTGAAAATTGAGGCATTAATTATAAAATTGCTTTTACTTTTTCTATTTTTTATTCTTAATAAAGATACGTGTTTGTGGATAACTTTAGACGTCTTTGTCATGCCTCTGCATTAATGTTCAGTTCCTTATGGATCAATTAAAATTTCTCTGAGCCTGATAATTTCTGAAATTTACTTGCAACTTCTTTCCTAGTTCCATGTCAACTACATTCTCAACATCATGTAAGGACTTAAAATTTGAGTTTCTAAAACAGAATCCATCATCTGTCATACTTCCCCACTCTCTCTGTTTTGGTTTTCCATTCAGTCAATGACAAACCCTTCTCTCCTTTGAGCAGTGTTTTCATTCTCCTGCAGAAATATTTCTCCTCCTATCCTTCTCCCTTCTGTCTGAAATTTTTCCCCTCCTTGAAATATTTCCTACCCTTAACTTGTTGAAGTCTTGCTAGCTCTCCATGGCTTATTTCATATCTCCGCACCAGAAAGAAGCCTTCCTTTACATGGGTCTTTCTTCTGTTCTCTTCCAGAATTGATTTTTTTTTCTTAGAGGATCAAGTAATCTGTATGTTTATTTCCTGTGAAAAGCAATCACAGTCTGCCTTGAATTAGAGTTTTATGTGTACTTGCCCACCAATTATGAGTCGTTATCAAATCAAGAACAAAACCAGGACCATTCTGTGTTAATTAATTCAGCAAACATCTATCAGTATCTCTGTTGGCCCACTTAACGGTGTTTGATAAGATTAAGGGATACAACTGTAAACAGGACAGACAAGCTCCCTGCACTTGTTATCTTTTGTGTATTTACAAATGCACTGAGGATTGTGGAACAGAAGTGCATGGTGCTTTGTGAGAATATAATTAATGGAACTGACCTTGTCCAGAGAGCCAAGCGATGCCTTCTGGAGGAAGTATTGGTTAAACCGAGAGCTGAATGATAGGAAAGAAACAGCTGGGAATGGGGATACAGGGAGGGGGAGGGAGGATCCTTTTTCACATTCCCAAAGAGGGAACAGGGTGGATATGAATGAAAGTCTTGAAGAAGGAGAGCCTGGCATTTTAGAGTAAAAAGTTGTAATGTGTTTGGAACATAGAGGACCATGGGGATGGAGGACATTGCACACCTTTGTTAGTGGTTCACAGTGTTTACTCCTTATTCTGTTTTACTCATTCTCTGATCATGTATCATGTAAAGAAATGTAGGTAGAGGAATGATTACACTTGCGCTTTAAAACATCCCTCTAGTTGGACTGGAGGAGGGGGAACTGTTTGAGCGAAGCCAGTTTGGGTGTTAGTCGTTAGTGGCTGTGGGTTCAGAAGGGGACAGAGCCGTGGAGACAACAGAGTATATTTCAGACATAAAATGGAAAGAGTAGGAAATGGGTTACAGACTGAAAAGTGAGCAACAGGACATTTCAGGGGTAACTCCCAGGATTCTGTGTTGTAAAACTGGGCATTTTTTCCAGCTGCTGACTGACTTAGGCAGCGTTTACATTTGAATGACAGAAATAGGGAGTTTGGCCTTGAGGTAGGATGACTGAACTCAGGGTCTCACCATGCCATCCAGGTGGAGACAGTGACTTGGCAGGTATGTGTTCAGATCTGAATTAGAAATGTGTTTGGGATCTGTCCTCCAGATGGTAATGAAAATCATGGGAGTAGGTTAGAGCCCTTAGGGAAAGAAGAGAGGGAGAAGAGGACCTACATTCTTGATGATCTGAGAACTCTCAACATTTGATGTTTGGAAAGAAACAAAGACAGATGAGGAGGCTGAGAAGGAAGAAGACAGGAGGAAGAGGAAGGAAGAAAATACAAGAATGTGGTGGCTTAGAGCAAGCAAGAGTCTTTTCAAGAGTAAAGTAGCTGATCTTCCTTGAGATCCAGACTGCAGGGGTTTTCACTGTTATTAAATCTGTGACCTGATTAAATCCTCACAAGCAATCTGGGAGGTGAGTGCAGGTGTTAGTTACATCTGCTTTAGTGAGGAAAATGATGAGGTCACCAGCATGTGACCCCAGAGCTGGGAAGTCAGACTCTGGGTATGAAATCAAGCCATTTTCCTTCAAGGTCTTGGTTTACAATATTTCATTTCATCAGTGGGCTTCCCTGGTGGCTCAGACAATAAAGCGTCTGCCTGCAGTGTGAGAGACCTGGGTTCAATCCCTGAGTGGGGAGATCCCCTGGAGAAGCAATGGAAGGCAATGGCAACCCACTCCAGTATTCTTCCCTGGAAAATTCCATGGACGGAGGAGCCTGGTGGGTGGCTACAGTCCATGGGGTCGCAAAGAGTCAGACATGACTGAGCAACTTCACTTTCATTTCATCAGTGATGTTTTTATATTAAAAAGCTTTGTGAAGAATTCTTTTTCTAGCACAGAATAGTCCAAGTTTGGAGCTCATATAAAATAGTAAATTTCATGTTTGTATAAATTCTTACTTGTTTACGTTTGCTATAGGGGTAGTAGCATGAGTGAATACACTCATTTTATTTTGTTTTTTAAGTATCTCAGTTGCTGAACAGATCAGCTGGGAGCACACAACAGCACTCTACAGTCTTGCCTACTCATTGGGAGGTTAAACTAACGATTAAATTAATTCAGATGACATCTTGAGCAAAAATGTGATTGTAGTGGGCCTCCTGGTGGTGTTGATTCTGTGTATTTTATTTGCCTGATAGCTCTTAGTACTATATTGTTGCTCAATTTCTAAGTAATCCTTGTATAGTAAAGTGAATAGAAAGCAGGAATTGTCTTCTGCAATATTTGTTTAGGTCATTATCTTTTTTTCCGGTATTGTAGAACCTTCTTGGTAGGAATAAAAATCTTGAAGATGTTGATTTTTTTTCTATTGCTTTACTTCCTGTTGTACTTAATTTTTTATTTGATAAATAAGGTGAATTCTCCAAATGATACTCAGCTGCTTTTCACAGTCTTGACAGTGGAGGTTTCGCACAAGTGTGTTCAGGCCTGGGAGGGAGCCGGAGGAGAGGTCCGCTTCAGCAGGACATGCTCAGCTGGTGCTGGTGGAAATGCTGCTTCCAATTGGCCCTTCCTCATGGGCACATGGTCCTGTTTAGATGAAGTGGACAGGGTCCACGGACCACAAATATCCCCTCTGTGAAGTGTGTTTTTATGGAGCTTTGGGACACCTGATCCTTTGCTGTGGAAAGTGAGGCGCTGAGTGACTTAAAGTGTGAGGAAAAACAAAACAAAACAAACCACTGCCTCTGTGAGGGACATTAGAAAAGATGAATGATGAGATTGTTGAACTGGAGGACAGGGGAGATGGATCCTGCTTTGTGAACAGCTAAAGATTAGAAGAATTATCCAAAGACACTTGCCAAGTGTGTCTTTATTTTAGAGGTTCTTATTCTGAGGGTGTACACAGAATGGGATTGTATTGCAGGGCTGACCTATTACACACATCAGAATATAGAAGTGAATGTTTGGTTTCTTTAATTTGCCTCCTGAAACACTGCTGATTTAAATTCTAGGAATGAGTGGAAAGTAGGTATTCAGAACAATTAATGCTAGCTAGAATTCCCACGATATGAATGTACCTAGAGCAGCATTATTGTAGAACATGATGAGATATAACTTTTTTCCACATTTTTTGTATACACTGATGGATATATTTCATTACATTGGAAGTGTTCTCCTTGCCCCCAGAGAGAATGAATTGTAAGTCACATCTGCACACATGTTCCTGCATAAACTGACTCCAAAATATGGGTAGAACTTCATACCTGAGTTCCTAATCAAAGATACATGTAGGGAGGAATCTCCGTCTGGCTCCTTTTCCACATATAAACTGACTGAGCTGGTAGTTGGGGGCAGAGTAAGGACCAGAGCTCAGTCTCCGATCTTTTGACTCCTCCATGCTGCTCTTTAGAATACTCTTTTGTGAATTTTATTGTTTTCTCTACCATTAGCAAATAAATGTTTCAATGTGAAACATTTTGCAGATAAGCCCAAAGATGACCACTTTGAAGCAAGCCTAACTAATGTATCTCCCTTGATTTAAAA
This sequence comes from Madoqua kirkii, assembly GCA_006408675.1. Classification (NCBI taxonomy): domain Eukaryota; kingdom Metazoa; phylum Chordata; class Mammalia; order Artiodactyla; family Bovidae; genus Madoqua; species Madoqua kirkii. Next base: position 4,298 of record SJYC01043260.1, read on the forward strand.
ATTTCCCAGCATACAGTAGGCAGTTAACATGGGCTGATTTTATTAGATAAAAGAGACATGAGAAATGCTACCCATTAAAGTTATAAGGTACATTTTCATTTTATGGGAAATGTTTTTAAAACTGGTTTTCATTTTCACTTAGACTTTACTGGAAATCATGTGAACATTCTTCCATGGTTTTAAAACAAAAATAAATGATATAATGTTAGTCATGTAAAAATAGAACTTGATTTTCTTTACATTAATTTCATAGTGAAAACTGTAGTAGAATTGAATAATTCTTGTCTCTTTGTTTTGTCTGTAGAAGAATTTGGTTCTGCTTCTGAACATGGTTAATTACATGACAAGGCATGTTAATAATTTTAGCATATGGTGCCTAAAATATATCTGTGGATAACTGTCACAATTAATTCCTATACAATCTTAACATATCCTTCATGTGGAAACTGCATCCTAATTTGTTGTCTCAAATATGCAGGTGGTTTAGGGAATCTAGAAGAGTTACAAATGCTTTCAAATTTAAAAGAATTTGTCACTAAGATGAGTTATTCATCTAATTTAAAGCATACTAAATACTTGAACTCATGTTGAGAACAATCCAGAAGCGAATCCCCTAATGGTCCAGTGGTTACGACTCTCTTCTCCTACTGCAGAGGGCACTGGACTCCCACTTCTTTCAGATTGTTCTCATTATGAACCCAAACATTAAATTAGATGAGTAACTCAGCTAGGTGATGAACTTATGGTTACCACGGGGGAAAGCCAGAGGGGCGGTGGGAGATTGGGAGATTGGGATTGACACGTACACACTACTTCACCAGTGGCGCAGATGGTAAAGAATCTGCTTGCAGTGTGGGAGACCTAGGTTCAATTCCTGGGTTGGGAAGATCCCCTGGAGGAGGGCATGGCAACCCACTCCAGTATTCTTGCCTGGAGAATCCCCATGGACAGAGGAACCTAGCAGTCTGCAGTCCATTGGGGTCACACAGAGTCCGACATGACTTTGTGACTAAGCACAGTACTTATGTAGAACAGGTAACTAATAAGACCCTGCTGTATAGCATAGGAAACTTTTCAGTACTCTGTAATAACCTATGTGGGAAAAGAAGCTTAAAAAGAATGGATGTATACTGATTCACTTTGCTATACAACAGAAACTAACACAACATTGTAAACCAACTGTGCTCCAATAAAGATTAATTAAAAAAAACAAAAGGAAGTTGTTTATAGGATCAGAGTATGGACTTAAATCAACTTCCCACGTGGTTCTGCAGTCCATTGGGGTCACAAAGAGTCCGACATGACTTTGTGACTAAGCACAGTACTTATGTAGAACAGGTAACTAATAAGACCCTGCTGTATAGCATAGGAAACTTTTCAGTACTCTGTAATAACCTATGTGGGAAAAGAAGCTTAAAAAGAATGGATGTATACTGATTCACTTTGCTATACAACAGAAACTAACACAACATTGTAAACCAACTGTGCTCCAATAAAGATTAATTAAAAAAAACAAAAGGAAGTTGTTTATAGGATCAGAGTATGGACTTAAATCAACTTCCCACGTGGTTTCTTAATACTTCCAATGGCTCTTCGGTTCTCAAGGCCTCAAGGCAAGAATCCTGAAATGGTTTGCCATTCCCTTCTCCAGTGGACCATGTTTTGTCACAACTCTCCAACATGACCTGTCCAATTGAATGGCCTTGCACAGCATGGCTCATAGTTTCATTGAATTAGACAACATTGTGATCTGTGGGATCCTTTTGGTTACAAATAGAAGAGAAGCAAAAGGCAAAAGGCAAAGGATAAAAGGAAAGATATAACCATCTGAATGCAGAGTTCCAAAGAAGAGCAAGGAGAGGTAAAGAAAACCTTCCTCAGTGATTATTGCAAAGAAATAGAGGAAAGCAATAGAATGGGAGAGACTAGAGATCTCTTCAAGAAAATTAGAGATACCAAGGGAACTTTTCAGGCAAAGATGGGCACAATAAAGGACAGAAACAGTATAGACATAACAGAAGCAGAAAATATTAAGAAGAGGTGGCAAGAATACACAGAACTATACAAAAGAGACCTTAATGACCCAGATAACCATGATGGTGTGAACACCCGCCTAGAGCCAGACATCCTGGAATGTGAAGTCAAGTGGGCCTTAGAAAGCATCACTACTGACAAAAGCTAGTGGAGGTGACCAAATTCCAGCAGAGCTACTTAAAATCCTAAAAGATGATGTGAAAGTGTTGTACTCAATATGCCAGGAAATTTGGAAAACTCAGCAGTGGCCACAGGGCTGGAAAAGGTCGGTTTTCATTCCAATCCCAAAGAAGTTCAGTTCAGTTCAGTTGCTCAGTCATGTCCAACTCTTTGCGATGCCATGGACTGCAGCAAACCAGGCTTCCCCATCTATCACCAACTCCCAGAGCCTGCTCAAACTTATGTCCATTGAGTCAGTGATGCCATCCAACCATTTCATCTTCTGTCATCCCGTTCTCCTCCTGACTTCAGTCTTTCCCAGCATCAGGGACTTTTTGCAGTGATTTTGGAGACCAAGATAATAAAATCTCTCAATATTTCCATGGTTTCCCCATCTATTTGCCATGAAGTGACAGCACCAGATGCCATGATATTAGTTTTTGGAATGCAGAATGTTAAGCCAGCTTTTTCATTCTCCTCTTTCACTGCATCAAGAGGCTCTTTAGCTCCTCCTCACATTTTGCACTTCACCACTTTTAGGGTGGTGTTATCTGCATATCTCAGGTTATCTACAGCACCAGATGCCATGATATTAGTTTTTGGAATGCAGAATGTTAAGCCAGCTTTTTCATTCTCCTCTTTCACTGCATCAAGAGGCTCTTTAGCTCCTCCTCACATTTTGCACTTCACCACTTTTAGGGTGGTGTTATCTGCATATCTCAGGTTATCTCTGTTTCTCCCAGAAATCTTTATTCCCGCTTCTGTTTCATTCAGCCTGGCATTTTGCATGATGTACTCTGCATGTAAGTTAAATAAGCAGGGTGACAATATACAGCCTTGACGTACTCCTTTCCCAATTTGGAACCAGTCTGTTATACCATGTCCGGTTCTACTATTGCTTCTTGATCTGCATATAGGTTTCTCAGGAGGCAGGTAAGGTGGTCTGGTAGTCCCACCTCTTGAAGAATTTTCCATAGTTTGTTGTGATCCACACAGTCAAAGGCTTTAGTGTAGTCAATGAAGCAGATGTTCTCCTGGAATTCTCTTGGGTTTTTCTATGATCCAGTGAATATTGGCAATTTGACCTCTGGTTCCTCTGCCTTTTCTAAATCCAGCTTGAACATCTGGAAGTTCTCGGTTCGTGTACTGTTGAAGTCTAGCTTGGAGAATTTTGAGCATTACTTTGCTAACGTATGAGATGACTGCAATTTTGTGGTAATTTGAACATTCTTTGGTTGAACATTCTTGGCATTGCCTTTCTTTGCTATTTGATGCGCTTAAACTTTGGTGTTGGAGAAGACTATTGAGAGTCCCTTGGATTGCAAGGAGATCAAACCAATCAATCCTAAAGGAAATTAGTCTGGAATATTCCTTGGTAGGACTGATGCTGAAGCTGAAGCTCCACTACTTTGGCCACCCAATGCCAAGAACTGACTCCTGGGAAAAGCCCCTGATGCTGGGAAAGATTGAAGTCAGGAGGAGAAGGGAACGACAGAAGATGAAATGGTTGGATGGCATCACTGATTCAATGGACATAAGTTTGAGCAGTCTCCAGGAGATGGTAAAGGACAGGGAAGCTTGGAGTGCTGGAGTCTGTGGGGTCACAAAAAGTCAAGAGACTTCTGAAGCCACTGAGCTTGTGCTCAGCGGACTTAGATCACCTTCCTTTCCTCTTGCTTTGAACAGGTCCTTCAGGGAATGGTCAGGATTTTCATGTTTGCTTCTGGCCGCTGAGCTAAGTCTCTCTCTTAAAAAGATATTCTCTGGCAGTGACTGTATTGGGACTGAGTTTCTGGGCAAACTAGAAACTGTTTGACAGTTGATTTGAAGTGAAGTCGCTCAGTTGTGTCCGACTCTTTGCGACCCCATGGACTGTAGCCTACCAGGCTCCTCCCTCCATGGGATTCTCCAGGCAAGAGTGCTGGAGTGAGTTGCCATTCCCTTCTCCAGGGTATCTTCCCTGACCCAGGGATCGAACCCAGGTCTCCTGCATTGCAGGCAGACACTTTAACCTCTGAGCCACTTGGGAAGCCTAAATTACTTGCAGTTTCCTTTACTGTACCTTCTGTCAGTAGATTCTGTTATGTTATGTAGAATGACAGAATAACTGATTTTGTTATTTGGTCATGTTTTTAAACAATAACATTACTCTTTGTAGTCGTTAACCAAGTACTGCCCTGAGGATGTTCCGTGTAGCGGTGGTGGTAGTGCTGGTGCTTTAGTTGTTAAGTTGTGCCCAACTCTTGTGACCCAATGTCCTGTAGGCTGCCAGGCTTCTCTGTCCATGGCATTTCCTGGGCAAGAATACTGGACTGGGTTGCCATTTCATTCTCTAGGGGGTCTTCCCCAACTAGGGATCAAACCCACGTCTCCTGCATTATAAGAGGCAGTCTTCTGCATTGCTGGCAGATTGTTTACCGCTGAGCCACCAGGTGAAACTCATTTACTCCTCATACCCGACAGATAATAAAACTGCTAAAACTGCTAGATAAAGAAAATGAGGTGCTGAAAGTTTCAGCCGATGGGCAGAGGTCACATAACTAGAAAGGCATAGAGTTAGATTTTAGCTGGAGATGAGATCAAGCCTGCAGAGTACTTTAGTACCACCACCACATGTTTGATGCTGAAGAAATACAAATCCCTTTTCGCTATACTGGGAAAAGGAAATGTTGTCTGGTTAGCACGTTTAGAGAGCAAGATTACTGTCTTTTAATTGTTTAACACCCAGTTCTGTAGAATCATACAAATTTGAGATCAAAACCTGGCATTTAATACTTAAGAAATGTGAACTTGGATAAGAACTTTCTAAAGCCTTGGTTTCACCCTCAGAAAAATAGTACAATGTTAATTGTTCATATTTATCATTAGTAGTAATACTTTGTGTTAGCATTAATCAAAGTATTGCAGTAAAAATACTGTTCATGTAGGTTAATTTGTCTTACTTTGTTTTATGGACAGAGACAAATGCAAGTTCATTGCTAAATATTTACATAGAGTGTTTCATGGGGCTACCAAGCAAGAGGCTCTTTAATGTACCTTACTTGAAATTAATAACACTGTACAGTCTCTGGAGCACTGTTCTTATCACTGATAATAGTCTTACAGAGTTGGAACTATCATCATTCTTTAGATGACTGAGACCCAGAAGGATCGAGTGGTGTTGCCAGTAACCCCAAGGTTACCGTGTTCTGCCTGGGACTCAGATCCCAGGCTTCTGTTACCTGACTCAGTACATTGACACCTGCCTCCATCATGGAATGTAAACCTTTTTTAAAATATATATATGTATATATAAATGTATATATAATTTATTGTGTATTTTCACCATCCTTTACAGCATTTTGTAAGGTTATTATCAGCCCTAATTGACCCCATTGCCACCACTAGAGAAACAATCCAGACCATTTTCCTTGGAGACGATGAATCGGTAGTCATTTCTGTACAAGTGGTACTATTCAGTGTCTCTGTGTACTTTGAAAATTCTAAATGTGTCATGTTTTTATGTATATTTCAGAATCGGACAGTCATTGGGAAAGCTGAGCTTCACATAGACTTAGAATTCTGGGTAGGAATGTAACCCCAAAACCATTTTACTGAACAAGTCAATTTATATATATTACATCTTTATACAGTAGGAGCTTCCCAGGCGGTGCTAGAGGTGGAGTCCTCCTGCCAGTGTAGGAGACGCAAGACACATGGGTTCAGTCCTTGGGGTGGGAAGACCCCCTGGAGGAGGAAATGGCAGCCCACTCCAGTATCCTTACCTGGAAAATTCCTTGGACAGAGGAGCCTGGTGGGCTGCAGTCCGTGGAGTCACAAAAAATTGGACACGACTGAGCACACACACACACACACACACACACACACACACACACACACTGGAACATTATGTATTGAATGTCTCTGTGTGTTTACATGCATATATAGATTATTGTAAACTTTATTAAGTGGTTCCTATTTGCTCAGAAAAGAAGATATGCCCTTATAATTTGACAAAGTTGAGATTATCATAATTTTTCTGCCTAATTATTCTTATGTTGATGCCTGAAGACTGATACCTAAGAAATATTAGAAGATTTCACATATTTTTACAAAAGATCCTTATGTAATTTTTAAATCAAATATATAATTTTTTAAAATTTTCACACAGTTCACAAATACCATATGTAAATAAGAACTGATAAAATACAGTGGAACCTTGCTAAAGAGCATCATTGTTAAAATCAGCGCCCAGAGATCTGAAGAGTGAAATCTGTTGTACAGTTCAGATTCCTTTTATTCTTCAGTGTGTATCAAACCTATTTCCCTATGATGAAATCTCCATATTTGCTCAGAAAAGAAGATATGCCCTTATAATTTGACAAAGTTGAGATTATCATAATTTTTCTGCCTAATTATTCTTATGTTGATGCCTGAAGACTGATACCTAAGAAATATTTTAAGATTTCACATATTTTTACAAAAGATCCTTATGTAATTTTTAAATCAAATATATAATTTTTAAAATTTTCACACAGTTCACAAATACCATATGTAAATAAGAACTGATAAAATACAGTGGAACCTTGCTAAAGAGCATCATTGTTAAAATCAGCGCCCAGAGATCTGAAGAGTGAAATCTGTTGTACAGTTCAGATTCCTTTTATTCTTCAGTGTGTATCAAACCTATTTCCCTATGATGAAATCTCCATAGAAAATCCAGTTACTTAGGCCTAACCTGATGGAGGGAGAAACTCTAAATAATGAAAATTTTCTAGGTCTCTTGCTTCTACATAGGGCATCTGTGAGCAGTTCAAAAGTTCCATCTCCACAGAGCAAATTGCCCTAGTCAATTTTGTATCTTCTCCAGAGACTTGGTGTTTTTATTTGTAGATGCATTCTTTCCTGTACCCTTTGTACTGGCTACTCTGCTGCAGAAGAGTTTCATACATGAGTTTATTCCTTGAATTCATTTCAGCATACATGTGTTGGTTCTGAGCATTACTATGCATGTTGCTATTTTTACTTCTACTTTATTTGTTCAGGATCACTGCCTTCCCAGTGGTCCTTGAGATGCTTGGAAAGCTGTCTGGGATTTACTTTTTTTTTTTCCCACAGTTAAGTGGTTAGAAATATTGTGAAATACTTAGGGAACTTGATACTTACTTCTGTGGACAACTCAAAGAAGAAGACAGTAAAACTGGAAGCATTTTATATTATGTTTACATTTTTTAATTTGAAGCAGTTTCAGATATAAACAGAAGTCTGTTTCAAGCATTAGGAATAGGTTAGTGTCTAGTAAGCACCATTTGTTGTTAACTATGGATCTCTGATAAAATGACTATCATCAGTGACCTAAGCTATCTTGTATTTTACTTTACAATGTAATAGTTGCTTGTTTGTTGGGAAAAATAACAGAGAAGTATCAGAGTTTATTACCAGGGTAAACTAAGAAAGAAAATAAAAAATGAAGGATTTTCCAAATCATTTTATAGAATACTAATTTTTACACATTATACATTATAACCTATTCTTTGAGTGTTTTCAAATGAGTTATGCCAGCATTTCAATTTTAATGATTCTCTATTGGTCTGTTCCTGTTGCCATCATCTATATTTTATGTGTATCAAATTAGAATTAAAACTTTATAATATACATTGAAGTAATCAGAAACCTTCTAAAGACTATGAAGGGCTTCCCTGGTGGCTCAGTGGTAAAGAATCTGTCTACCAATGCAAGAGACACAGGTTTGATCTCTGGGTCTGGAAGATCCCCTGGAGAAGGCAGTGGCCACCCACTCCAGTATTCTCGCTCAGGTAATCCCATGGACAGGGGAGCCCGGTGTGCCACAGTTCGTGGGATCACAAAAGATTTGGACATGTCTTAGCAACTGAACAACAACAAAGACTATGAATTAGTATGTTAAATATTTAGAAAACTTCTACAGACTTAAAAATTATGAAGAATCACAGGCTACTTCCTCTAAAAAATCAATTAAAACCTTTTGTTACGTTGGAAATACAGAACATTTTCATGTCTAGTTCAGGAAAAGAAAAAAAAAAGGTTCCTGACTACCAAATGTGAAAATTGCCAGGAAGCATCTGAATTTGTTCAACATCCCTGTTAAGTTTTGGTTTTTCTTTTCTTTTTTTATTTTGTTAATATCATGTTGGTTTAACTTACCAACTCTTGTTTTCTATAAACAGCTTCATTTTTTTCAGCATTCTTGTTAAAAAAAGTTAACAGTGGAAATTGAACATGAAGCCCCTGATTACCATATTTTAAAAAGCATCAATATTGACTAGTACAATTATTTACCTTTTCACTGTTCATGCCACATTGTTTCTTCCAGTCAAAATAAAATCTCAGCATCTACTAACTAGAGTTCTTTGAGTACATGCTTGTCTGGTAGACTTTTTGGATTTGGTGATGAAACTTATGTTTCAGTTACTTTATTCCGAAGTCATGAATTTTTTGGCATCTAGAGTTTATCATCTAACATATTGACAAGTTCTCTACTACCTCATTCCCCTTTCCAAACTCTGAGTCATTGGAAATCTGATGAGCTGCCATCAGTCCTCTTGCCTTAAGTTATTGATACAAAAACATTCGACTGCAGTATTGATCTGCTTTATACTAACTAGACATGGTGTTCAGCATTGTAGATTCAGAAACAAAATATGATGCTTACCTCCATGCAGCTAACAGAATAGCAGAGGAAACCCCAAGACACAGGTAATTAAGATGGAATGGGATTAGTGGTATATCTGAAATATGCCTACAGTCATATATCTGCACAGTGGAAGAAACAATTTATTCTGCCTAACGGGAAGGGGGACTCGCATAGCCCTTTGTGAAATTATAATATTCCACAGGTGCAGTTTAAAGGCTGGCAAATAGCATCCTTGACAAAAGAAAAGTGGTAGTGGCAAAAACATTTTGCAGTGTGGCTTAAAAGCTTGATATGTTTTAGTGTGATTAAAGCTATTGCTTTTACCACTTTTTTTTTAACAACAAAAAACCATGAACTGCATTAAGAAGTACACTTAATACCACAATTCATTGAGTATCTGTGCATAAAATAACTGAGGCAGAAGAAAAGACAAGTGAACTGGAAGGTAGAGTGATGGAAATAGCTGCTGTGGAATGAGATAAAAAAGATGAGGACAGTCTTAGAGACTTCTGAAACAGTATTAAATGCACCGATGTTCAAATCATAGGGATTCCAGAAGAAGAAGAAGAGAAAGAGATAGGATCTGAGAAAAATATTTGAAGAGACTATGATCAAAAACTTTCCTAACTTGGGAAAAGAAATAGCCACCGAAGTTCAGGAAGCACAGAGAATCCCATCCAGGATAAATGCAAGGAGGAACATGCCAAGACCCATATTCATAAAACTAACAAAAACTGAATACAGAGAAAAAGTATCAAAAGCAGCAAAGGAAAAATAACAAGTAACGTGCAAGGGAAGGGAGTGGCATGATATATTTAAAGTGATGAAAGGAAAAGGCCTGCAACCAAGATTACTCTACCCAGCAAGGATCTCATTCAGAGTCCATGGAGAAATCAAAAGCTTTACAGAGGAGCAAAGCTGAGAGAATTCAGCGCCACCAAATCAGCTTTACAATAAGTGCTAAAGGAAAGAAAGAAAAAGAATCCAAATTGGCAGAGAAGTAAAACTGTTATTGTTTGCAGATGACATTATACGTTACATAGAAAATTGTAAATATGCTAGCAGAAAGCCGCTAGAGTTCATCAATGAATTTGGAAGAGTTGCAACATACAGAATTAAGGCACAGAGATCTCTTGTATGCCTTTATTTTTTTTACCTCTCTCTTCTGTTCCTATACGCTAACAGCAAAAGATCACAAAGAGGGATTAAGGAAACAATCTCATTTACCATTGCATCAAAAAGAATAAAATACCTAGGGATAAATCTACCTAAGGAGGCAAAAGACCTTACTCAGGAAACTGGAAGATACTGATGAAAGAAATCAAAGAAAACACAAAGAGATGGAGAAAGATAACACCTTCTTGTAATAAAAGAATCAATACTGTGAAAATGACTCTACTACCAAAGTAATCTACAGATTCAGTGAGATCCCTATCAAATTGAGTGGCATTTTTCAAAAAATTAGAACAAAATTTTTTACATATTATATGGAAACACAAAAGACTACAAATAGTGAAAGCAATTTTGAGATAGAACAGAACTGGAAGAATCAGGCTCCCTGACTTCAGACCATACTAGAAAGTTCAGAGATAAACCCATCCATGCACCCTAATAAAGGAGTCAAGAATATACTATGGAAAAAATAATATTGAATAGTCACTTCAACAAGTGGTGCTGGGAAAACTGGGCAGCTACATGTGAAAGAAAGAAATTGGAACACTCTCTAACACCGTCCACAAAAATAAAGTCAAAATGGATTAAAGACCTAAATGTAAGGTCTAACATTATAAAACAGATGAAAATATAGGCAAGAACACTCTTTAACATAAATCAAAGAAAGATCTTTTTCAGTCCACTGCGTATAGTAATAAGAATGCAAACAAAAATAAACAAATGGTACCTAACTGAAACTTAAAAACTTTCGTAGATCAAAGGAAAACATTAGTGAAATGAAAAGACAGTCCTCAGAATAGGAGATATTTTCAAACGAAGCAGCTGACAAGGGATTACTCTCCAAAGTATGTCAAAAAACAAACAGCCAATGAAAAAATGGGCAGAAGACCTAAATGGAGATTTCACCAAAGAATACATACAGATAGATGGCCAACAAACATGTGAAAAGATCCTCAGCAGCGTTAATTATTAGAGAAATGCAAATCAAAACTACAACGAGGTATCACCTCACACTGGGCACAATGGCCACCATCCAAAAAAAATTTACAAGGTGAGGAGAGACATGACTCTTCTACACTTTGGTGGGATTGTAAATTGGTACAGCAACTGTAGACAACAGTACGGTCGTGCTTAGTCACTTGATTGTGTCCAAGTCTTTGCAGCCCCATAGACTATTGCCCGCCAGGCTCCTCTGTCCATGGGGATTTTCAAGGCAGAAATACTGGAGTGATTTGCCATGCCCTCCTCCAGGGGATCTTCCCAAACCAGGGATTGAACCCAGGTCCCCCACAATGCAGGCTGATTTTTAACCATCTGAGCCACCAGGGAAGCAGAGAACAAAGGGAAGGAGAGAACAGTGTAAAGTGAAAGCGCTCAGTTTTGTCTGACTCTTTGTGACCCCATGGACTAGACCATGGAATTTTCCAGGCCAGAATGCTGGAGTGGGTAGTCTTTCCCTTCTCCAGGGGATCTCCCCAACCAGGGATCAAACCCAGGTCTCCCGCATTGCAGGTGGATTCTTTACCAGCTGAGCCACCAGGAAAGCAGAGAAAAGTATAGAGGTTCCTTAAAAGACAAAACAGATGCTATGACCCAGTAATCTCACTCCTAGACATATATCCAGAGAAAACCATGATTTGAAAGGATGCCTGCACTCTGATGTACATTGAAGCACTATTTCCAATGTCCAAGACATGGAAGTAACCTAAAGGTCCATTGACAGAGGAATGGATATAGATGTGGTACATGTGTACAATAAAATATTAATCAGCTTAAAAAGGAATAAAACAGTGCCAATTGCAGAGATGTGGATAGGCCTAGAGATTGTTATACAAAGTAAGTTAGAAAGAAAAAACACATATTGTAAAAAGCCACTTGTAAGTGGAATCTAGACAAATGGTGCAGATGAACATATCTGCAAAGCAGAAATAGAGTCTTTGATGTAGACAACAATCTTATGGTTACCAAGGGGTAGAGAGATTGGGACAAACTGGGAGACTGAGGTTGACATATATACACTACTATATATAAAATAGATAAGAAGTGAGAACCCATTGTATAGCATAGGGAATTCTACTCAATGATCTGTGGAAAGGAAGGAAATGTAGAGAAGAGGGGATATGAACGTGCGTTCTGCTGATTCACTTTGTTCTCCAGCAGGAACTAATGCAATGTTATAAAGCAACTTTACTCCAATGGAAAATAAAAACAAAACACAACAGTGATTATATGTGGCAATATACTTCCATACATGTGATGTAATCTGGTATTTTTTAGTATGCTCTAACCCACAGTATGAATAAAGATTGCATCTGAGCTTAGCCTGTGTATGAAAATGGGAGATGTGGGTAAATTAGTGAAAACTGGGGCAGTAAAATTAGTGAAGAATACCAATACGTGAAAATTTCACTCAGGAGCAAATCAGTGAAAAATACTCAGCTGGGGCAGAATAGTGGGGAGTTTTGTGCTGCACCAGGGAGTTGTTTGGTAAATGATAATTATGATGATCAGGATAGGCTAGATAATGATCATTTATGTCAGACAGTTTTCTAGGGAGCTCATATATTCTTTTGTTTAATCTTTGCAACAACCCTATGAGTCAAGAGCTATTGTTTTCACCCTCTTCTTTCCAAAGAGTAAATTGGGCCACACAGAGGGGTAATCTGATTTGCCTAGACTGCAGCATGCCTGGCCTCCGTGTCCATTACCAACTCCCAGAGTTTACTCAAACTCACGTCCATCGAGTCAGTGATGCCATACAACCATCTCATCCTCTGTTGTCCCCTTCTCCTCCTGCCTTCAGTCTTTCCCAGCATCTTTTACAGTGAGTCAGTTCTTCACATCAGGTGGCCAAAGTATTGGAGTTCCAGCTTCAGCATCAGTCCTTCCAATGAACATTCAGGACTGATTTCCTTTAGAATGGACTGGTTGGATCTCCTTGCAGTCCAAGGGACTCTCAAAGAGTCTTCTCCAGCACCACAGTTCAGAAGCATCAATTCTTCAGTGCTCAGCTTTCTTTATAGTTCAACTCTCACATCCATACATGACTACTGGAAAAACCATAGCTTTGACTAGATGGACCTTTGTTGGCAATACACAAATGTCTCTGCTTTTTAATATGCTGTCTCGGTTAGTCATAACTTTCCTTCCAAAGAGTAAGCATCTTTTAATTTCACGGCTGCAGTCACCATCTGCAGTGATTTTAGAGCTCCCCAAAATAAAGTCTGTCACTGTTTTCATTGTTTCTCTATCTATTTGCCATGAAGTGATGGGACCAGATGCCATGATCTTAGTTTTCTGAATGTTGAGCTTCAAGCCAACTTTTTCACTCTCCTTTTTCACTTTCATCAAGAGGCTCTCTAGTTCTTCTTCACTTTCTGCCATAAGGGTGGTGTCATCTGCATATCTGAGGTTATTGATGTTTCTCCTGGCAATCTTGATTCCAGCTTGTGCTTCCTCTAGCCTGGCATTTCGCATAATGTGCTCTGCATAGAAGTTAAAGAAGCAGGGTGACAGTATGCAGCTTTGACGTACTCCTTTCCCAATTTGGTAGCTAGTGTGCAACAAAGCAGGGGTTGAACCCAGGCATTTGGGCTCTAAGGCACATGTCCCTGATCTGTGTTTCAAGAAGATAATTTGTGAGCATTGTGAGAGGCAGAGTCAGAACATGCTACCAGTCAATAATTTTATCAACATCTTCAGTAGAGTATTCAGGATATATTTGGTTAAACCATCAGGGCCTCCAATCATACCTGTGTACCACCTGCCATAAAGGCTTGGAATAGAGGATCTCACCAGCACGAGGGCACCAGAGAAGACAACCTCAAGCCTGTGGCAGATCGCAAACGTCTTTGACTGTAAACTCCCGCTGACTACCCTTCAGCACATTACAAACCGCTGGAGTCCTGATCTTTTCCTTGGGGTTCACAGAGGAGCCTCTTTGTTAACTCTCCAGTTTCTTTCCGGCACTGCCTTTCTCATCTTCTACTTTGATTCAGTAGCTGTTGTCATTTTAATACTTTTAAAGTCAATATAGTTCTCCAGTCTGCAACATGTTTCCTTTTTGAATTTACTTCTGCCCTTCCCTATGGACATGAGAAACTTATCTCTCTGTCTGTGAATTATGCTGTTACCAAGTTCCTCAAGAAAGGGAGGCACAGGAGGACGTGAGCCTATCCTTCTGTGAGGGGTTTTGCCAGCTCTTCTGCACCAGCGCCAGCTCAGAGCAAGTTTTGCAGTGGAGACCCAGGTTCTTCCATTCTACCTTACGATGCTTTCCACCCTGAAGAGTTTAAGGGTGTTCTTTGTTTCCTTTCTTGAGCCAAGAATATACTTTTTATTCTTTATGTTTAAGGATTTGCAAACTGAGCCAAGTCTGGCCCTGTTTCTTTCCCACAAACTGGAAGTGGTTTTATATTTTTAAATGGCTTTTGAAAAATTAAGGGTAATATTTTGTGATTAGTGAAAATTATGTGACATTCAGATTTCAGTGCCTATAATTAAAGTTTTATTAGAACACTACATTGCCCGTTTGTGATTTTTTACGTGCTCTCACCTTACTGCTGCACAGCTGGATAGTCGTGTCAGAGACCACATGGCCCACAAAGCATACAGTGCAATCCTTGGTCTAAAGTGAAAGTGAAGTCGCTCAGTCCTGTCTGACTCTGCAACGCCACGGATGGCAGCCAACCAGGCTCCAAGATCCATCAGATTTTCCAGGCAAGAATACTGGAGTGGGCTGCCATTTTCTTACCCAAGTGACTTCTCTGGTGGCTCAGCGGTAAAGAATCTGCCTGCAGTTCAGGAGCTGCAGGAGTTGCAGCTTTGACGTACTCCTTTCCCAATTTGGTAGCTAGTGTGCAACAAAGCAGGGGTTGAACCCAGGCATTTGGGCTCTAAGGCACATGTCCCTGATCTGTGTTTCAAGAAGATAATTTGTGAGCATTGTGAGAGGCAGAGTCAGAACATGCTACCAGTCAATAATTTTATCAACATCTTCAGTAGAGTATTCAGGATATATTTGGTTAAACCATCAGGGCCTCCAATCATACCTGTGTACCACCTGCCATAAAGGCTTGGAATAGAGGATCTCACCAGCACGAGGGCACCAGAGAAGACAACCTCAAGCCTGTGGCAGATCGCAAACGTCTTTGACTGTAAACTCCCGCTGACTACCCTTCAGCACATTACAACCGCTGGAGTCCTGATCTTTTCCTTGGGGTTCACAGAGGAGCCTCTTTGTTAACTCTCCAGTTTCTTTCCGGCACTGCCTTTCTCATCTTCTACTTTGATTCAGTAGCTGTTGTCATTTTAATACTTTTAAAGTCAATATAGTTCTCCAGTCTGCAACATGTTTCCTTTTTGAATTTACTTCTGCCCTTCCCTATGGACATGAGAAACTTATCTCTCTGTCTGTGAATTATGCTGTTACCAAGTTCCTCAAGAAAGGGAGGCACAGGAGGACGTGAGCCTATCCTTCTGTGAGGGGTTTTGCCAGCTCTTCTGCACCAGCGCCAGCTCAGAGCAAGTTTTGCAGTGGAGACCCAGGTTCTTCCATTCTACCTTACGATGCTTTCCACCCTGAAGAGTTTAAGGGTGTTCTTTGTTTCCTTTCTTGAGCCAAGAATATACTTTTTATTCTTTATGTTTAAGGATTTGCAAACTGAGCCAAGTCTGGCCCTGTTTCTTTCCCACAAACTGGAAGTGGTTTTATATTTTTAAATGGCTTTTGAAAAATTAAGGGTAATATTTTGTGATTAGTGAAAATTATGTGACATTCAGATTTCAGTGCCTATAATTAAAGTTTTATTAGAACACTACATTGCCCGTTTGTGATTTTTTACGTGCTCTCACCTTACTGCTGCACAGCTGGATAGTCGTGTCAGAGACCACATGGCCCACAAAGCATACAGTGCAATCCTTGGTCTAAAGTGAAAGTGAAGTCGCTCAGTCCTGTCTGACTCTGCAACGCCACGGATGGCAGCCAACCAGGCTCCAAGATCCATCAGATTTTCCAGGCAAGAATACTGGAGTGGGCTGCCATTTTCTTACCCAAGTGACTTCTCTGGTGGCTCAGCGGTAAAGAATCTGCCTGCAGTTCAGGAGCTGCAGGAGAAACGGGTTCAATCCCTGGGTTGGGAAGATCCCTTAGAGGAGGAAATGGCAACCCACTCCAGTATTCTTGCCTGGAGAATCCCATGGATAGAAGAGTCTGGCAGGTTGCAGTCCATGGGGTCCCAAAGAGCCGGACACAGCTGAAGCAACTTAGCACACATTCACGCATGCGTGCACATGACCTTGGTCCAAAGCCTGAGACAGATATTGTTTTTTACCTCTGCAGTCTCTTAAGTCTTCATTCAAATGGAACCTTCTGGAGGAAACCATAATTTGAAAAGATATATGAATCCCAATGTTCATAGCAGCACCATTTACAATAACCAAGGCATGGAAGCACCCTAAATGTCCACCAACAGATGAATGATCAGAGAAGATATGATATATAAAACAATATGTATAATATATATACAATGGAATATTACTCAGCCATAAAAAGAAAGAAATAATGCCATTTGTAGCAACATGGATGGACCTAGAGATTATCATACAAAGTGAAGTAAATCAAATGGAGAAAGACAAATGCCATATCACTTATATGTGGAATCAACAAAAAGTATACAAATGGACTTATTTACAAAACAGAAATAGACCCACAGACATAGAAAGCAAATTTATGGTTACTAAAAGTGAGAGCATGGGGAGGGATAAGTTAGGAGTTTGGGATTAACATATATATACTACTATACATAAAATAGATTATATATATATATATATATATATATATATATATATAAAATGTAGATACCAAATAGGTAACAACCAGGACCTACTGTATAGCACAGGGAACTAGACTCAATATTTTGTGATAACCTATATGGAAAAAGGACCTGAGAAAGAATAAACATTTATGTATAACTGAGTAACTGTGCTGTACGTCTGCAACTAGCATGAGATTATAAATCAGATATACTTCAATAAAAATAAACAAAACCCCAAAAAAGCAAGACCTTCTCTGATATCACAGAGTTAGCATGAGTAGCATAATTAAGCTCCCTCTGTTGGAACACTAGAGAAGTTTTAACAAGATAAAGTTGGGTATGACCTTCAGCTTGTGCGCAGTCACTTCAGTCGTGTCTGACTCTTTGTGACCCTATGGGCAAGGGACTAAAGTCATGTTTATAACACAAGCCAGAGTTTTTATATGAAGTGTATGTATCTTTCTGTGGGTATTTTACCTTTGAAGCTAAGTACCTATGCTTAGTTTATGGCTAAGGTTTGGCACACAGGCCATTTATAAGAAGAAGGTGAAAAATCTTTATGACATCTGAAGGAGAATGTATTTAAATACTTCAGACAAGGCCAAGTCAAAACCACTTACAATTGCAGGCTTTTGTTTAGGTTTGAGATTCAAGCATGAACTGCTACAGAGGTGGACACCCCTTCTCTTAAGAGTGTCATTTTAAGTAGGAATGTGATAAACTTCATCATGGATTTAACTTTCTGTTGTCCATGTGCACAGTTACACTATACAGAAACAGTCAATTCAATGGGGAAAAATGGAGGGAGGACTCTGCAGATAAGATGATTGATTTGTTAACCAAGATTTTTAAGATTTGTGGGTATGTTTGTATAGACTCAGTCTTAGATAAGAAGAAGCATGTTCTGCAACTGGACAAATATATTAAAATAAAGTCAGATCTGCCATTTTTATTCACAATGGTAACCAGCTCTTACTGATTTTATGAATAGATTTTGCTTCATACAGCTTCCTGCTGTTTTGCCTTTAGTGTAGATTTTGTGTCTTTTTTTCTATATACAATCAGTAATAAAGACAAACCGAATGCTCTCCAAGGACTACGTGCCTTTGTTTGCATGGAGAGCCTGGTGATTTACTGGCCCTGAGGTGGAGAGATGACCTCTATAATTACTTTAGAAACCCAGTGAGAAGTGAAGTGAGCTCACTGTAGAAAGATTTTAAGCATTGAAAAAACTTGCCTTATTTGGTAAATGTGGTTAACTGGTCCCAGCTGATAATGCTGGTGAGCTCATTGTGAGAGGTACTGTCTCTTTAAGCTAAATTCTTGTATTTATTTTTTAATCCATTAAAATTAGAGTGTAAAATAGTATTTGGGTAGTGTTTCTTGATGTGCTGTGGACTACATCAACTCTGAAAGGACAGTATTCTATTTTGAAAATTAAAACTCAGATACATTGACACTTTGTAAATTTTCTTTATGTATTTTCTGGTCTGCTGTGCTGCTTACCTTGTTTAGGCTTTGGGGCAATTTTGGTTTTAATGTTTACTTTGAAGAACAAGTCTACTTTGGGAAGCAAATTTGTGTTTACTTTTTGACTCTAGGGTATTTACTGTATATGCTCATGTAAGTTTACTCTGTATGTTAGAATTTTGCAATGGAATCTTTAATTGCATTTTCTTTAGTTACCCTGTAGGACTTCATGTTTAGGAAAGAGAGGCTGCAGCTTTACATGGTTTCTCCTTAAAATTCCTGCCTCAAGATTGGCTGTATCCTGAATTCGACTTTTCAGAGTCAGTTGTTTTAGAGGAAAAAGGCTTTTGAGTCAGATAGACTTTGGTTTGATGTGAACTTACTAACTTTAGGACAGTTCCTAAACATTCATGACAATAAAAGGAGAATCCTGTTCTTCCCAGGATTTGCGAGAGTGAATGTGTGTGAACGTGCCAGGTACAAAACTGATGCTTAATAACTGTCAATTCCCATTCATTCTGTTCCAGCAGTGGACTAATTCCAGCTTTTCCTTGGCCTCACTTTAAACTGCCTCCTTGTAGATTGTATTCATCTAATCTGGTGATCCTTTCTGCTCCTGTCATCAATTTTCTATTTTGTAGCAGGAGAGAAAGGGTTCTTCATATTCTTCTCATTCAAACCGCTGCCCAGCAGCATCAGCTCAGAGCTTAATAGAAATCCAGAATCTTTGGTCCCACTCCAAACTTGTTGAATTAGTATCTTCATTGTAACAAGATTTCTAGTTAATTCAAATGCACGATAAAGTTAAAAAGCACTGCTCTGTGTTACTTCCTGGGGATCTGTGGCTCTGATGAAGTCCTGTCTATATTGGGGATTATCCCCGGGTTTTGCAGTAATTAATTGGCTTCAGAGAGATGACTCAGGAGATATCTATGAAAATTATTTTTCCCAGCTTGTGTGCTTAATTGTCAGTTCCACTTGTATGTGAACTTGTCTGCTTGTACCACCATCATCTCTGGCTGGGTTGTAGTTGTCAGCTCCTACAGAGAAGGGCTGTGTGTGTGTGTACGCATGCGCACACATGTGTGTAAAGATACTAAGTGCTCACCAGTGTTGCTGGGGGTTTCTTCTTGGGGCAGAAGATTGCAGACTATGATATCACCATTCCTTTTGGTCTGATTCTTATCTTCCATCCTCAGTCCCCCAATTTACGTTTTCTGCTTTGTCACTTACATTCCCGCAGACCCTGAGCTCATGATGTTTGGTTAGTTTTGATTTCTCTCCTCCTTCCCTGGCTATGTTACAGGAGTTTTTTTCTCCCTGCTTTTCTTGTTGTTCACTCGCTCAGTTGTGGCCGACTGGTTGCAGCCCCATGAACCGCAGCACTCCAGGCTTCCTTGTCTATCACCAACTCTTGGAGCTTGCTCAAACTCATGTGCATTGAGTCGGTGATGCCATCAAACCATCTCATCCTCTGTTGCCCCCTTCTCCTGCCTTCAATCTTTCCCAGCATCAGGGATCTTTTCTAATTAGTTGGCTCTTCACATCAGGTGGCCAAAGTATTGGAGTGTTAGCATCAGTCCTTCCAATGAATATTCAGGATTGACTTCTTTAGGATTCACTGGTTTGATTTCCTTGCTGTCCCAAGGGACTGCTTTTCCTAACTGTTGATAATCACCCCCTTTCTCCTCTCTTCTAGCTTGCTTTGGGTCTCCTTCCTCTTGTTTGCCATTTTTTCCCCTCTGTCTTCAGTATGGTTTTCAGGTGAGAAAATCATCTAGCAAAAGGGTTAAAAACTAAAATTTTTTGGGCTCAAATTTTAAGATCGCCTCTTAGTCTGGAGTCAGTGGGCTTTAGTAGTCGCTGAACTCTCCTGCTCAACATGCAGCCTCTGAGCCAGGCTGTAATTTTTCTTCCTACATGCCCACCTTCATCTCCTGACTGAGCTCCTGGAAGACAGATTATTTATTCAGTTTGATAGCTTGAGAGCTTGGCATAGAGCAAGACAATACAAAATGTTGGTGTTGATATAACATGTCTATTGGCTCACTAATAGCAAAATTCTGAAGACTGAGAAACTGAATGTTTGATTTGGGAGATGAAGATTGCTGATAAAAATACTTAATTAAGAACAAGGGATAGACTTAATCCTTGGGGTCAACAGGAGGGAAGGTAGGATCCCTGTGGGTCTTTTTGAGGTACCTGCATAGCCCTAGAGGTGAGTGTGGTTCTCTTTCTCTGAGTGCAGAATGTTTTTAGAAGATAATATCCAGGTAGTTTATTCTGTCTGTACGATACTGAGCATTTTGACACTAGGAATTCTACATTTATGACAACAGTTTGTGTGTGGTTGTCACCCTTAAAACCCATCCTTAATACTTTAGGCATAATTAGAATGAGAACTTTGTGGCTGTTCCCACTCCTGCACAGGCCCTTTCATTTTATTCACTTTGTACCGTTTAGTCAAGCCTTTATGTGTGGTCTTACCACTGTGTCCTCATTATAGGATATACTGTGTAGTTGCTTAGTTCCTTGATTGTAACATAAAACCTACCAATCTGGGATTGGTACCAGTTGGTTTTCTCTGGTTACTATAAATTGTTCAAGTTATTGTTTCAGCAAAATTTATATCCACCATAGTAATTAAAAGTTAAAATTTGTCTTACGAGCAGTAAGCTTTTTGTTGTTGGTGGTAGTGGTTTAAAATATGCCGCACAGGGACTTCCCTGCCATCCAGTGGTTAAGACTTCGCCTTCCAGTACCTGGGTATAGGTTCGATCCCTGGTCAGGGCGCTAAGATCCCACATCCCTCATAGCCGAGAAACCAAAACATAGAATAGAATGTTGTTACAAATTCAATAAAGACTTTAAAACTGGTCCACGTTAAAAAAACAATATGCCGCGTACATCCTTCGACTGTGAATGTCCCCAGATCCAACCTAAGGCTTTGATGCAGCCTTCTTTCTCTCACTCTGTTGTATTTAGTTTTACAACAGGGGCTAACATTTCAAAGTTAGAAATTCAGCTTCATAAACAATTCTATATGCCCAATAGACTCAAAAGACGCTGAAAGTAATCATTTAATGCTAGTAAGTAAATTGATACAGAAATGTTAAATAGAAGCCAAAATGGAATCATTAGATGACGAAGTCACAAAAAATGAAAATGAAACAAAATAGATTCATAGCACTTCACTTGCCTTTCATTTGAGTTCTGTCTCCCGGTCCTACCTCTCTCGTTTCTTTTGCGTTATGACTTTAGAGACATTTATTGTTCATATTTCAGAGGATCTCCAAATCCTTTTAGGGCACTTACCTCTCAAGAACTAACAATCAGATAAAGCAATTTGTGGATTAGAGAAATACTGAGTTATATTATGGTACAAACTGAGCTGAATCCCTCTTCAAGGCCCCGCCCCAGGAAGAATGCTAAAAGCAGCAAATCTGAAAAATGCCCAAGAAGACTGAGAGCCTGGGTGGTCATGTGACGGTGACAGTACGAAATTCGGGGGTTGGGTGTCATCACAGATTCAGATGAAGCCAGTTCTCCCTGCCTGCTTTTCCCTGGCAGTGAGCCTGAGCCTCAGTGTAGGAGTTACTTTCTCGCCACAGAGTATTTTTCCTTCCTCACTGAGTATGTGGCACATTCAGCCGTTGCCAGCTTAGATCCGGCACCATGCAAAGATGTCCTGGTTTCGTCATAGAAAGATGAGGCAGAGTTTATTAGATGGTGAGGTTGAGATATGGATTCCGATAGACTTGAAAACTCTGGTTCTTCTGCTGTGCCCTGTCATACAAGCCTAAGAAAATTTAGCAGCAGCTGTTTTCCTTATGCCAGACAGGGCACTGGGGCAAATTAAGTTAATTCAGTGATTGGGTCCTATGATTTCACCATCTGTATTGGTGCCAGAAAGTGTAGGGAGCTATATATGTTTGTTATGTTTTCCCAGGTTGATTCGCTATAGAATCTTACAGAATGTTTCATGTCAACCGTTGGTTTGATTATTTATATATCACTTGCCCTGCTGCCTTAAAGCTTATGCAGAGCAAGCATCAAATTCCATTTCCCGTTGAATCAGATTAAATCAATCCCGTTATTTTCACTGGAATATCAAATGCTTTTGTACTAACTTCCACTTAAAAAACAAAAAAAGCAAAAACCTTTGTATTTGAGCTTGAGTATATTTACTCAAAATTGGCTTTATGAAGTCCAATTCATAATGAGTTTCTTTGCAAAACTACATTTCTGTTAACTTCTTTAACATGTTTTGTTGTTGCCTTATCACATGTAAGTACCTGGGCTTCATTATAATAAATAGAACAAAAAGTGTATTGTCTAAACTTCATACTGGATTTTTATAATTTTTTTGCCCAGGAATAAATGCAACTGCAAGAATTAATAACATTTTAAATCAGATAAGATGACTGGAATCAAAACGCATGTATAAATTTATGCAGACATAGTTCAAATTACTGAATGTAAATCCTTTTCAAACTTCTACAAAAAGAACTAATTAAGTACTTTGGGAAAATAAGTGCATTGCTTCTCTTTAAAAGCACTGTGATTTAAACAGTTCTCAATGGATTAAGTTTAAAGCCAAGAGGACAAGTTGAGCCTTTACTTAACCTCTTTCAATGGGTAACATCTCTTGCATTAAAAGTTCTGATGGCTGCATTCTTCTTTATTTTAAAGCTGTAAAGCTGGATAACTTTGGAAAAGTTAGTATCAGAAAATACCTCTCATCGCCATCTCTTTGTGTTTTGAAAGAACCAGATGAATTTTCTAATGTGAAATGTTTTGTAGAATCTGAAGTATTATTCAACTGTTAGCTATTATTCTTTTCCATTATAATGAACTTATTTCCAGCTTGTCCTTTTTCAAAACAAGCATTTTTTTCTCATGATTTATTTTAATCTAAAAAACATAGCTATCCTACAGGGAACTGACTTTCTTGAAAAATAGTGAGGCAAAAATTTCCTGCAGAGGCTGACTAATCATCTGTAGGGAATATGGAATAATACTTTTCTTTATAGAGTGAACTAAATGACCTCTTAGTTTTCTTCAAACTGTAGGGTTCTCTGATTGCTTAATTTTGTAAATTTTTAGAAAGATACTCCCTTTTGCTGTTCCTTGGTTTAGAAATTATCCTATGACTTTTGGGAGTAACTCTTTATTCCTTCTGATTTTTTAATGCTGGTCACAAAGAATTTGCTTTTGTATCTGGACTAATTTTACAGATCAGAATGAAGCCCATGTTCCTGTTCAGGGGTTACATATTATTTGAATGATTGATACATTATGCAGTGTGTTGAAAATTATAAATTATAAGAAATTATATTATAGATTATAAAAAATTAATGATTAGAAATCATAAGAGATTAATCAGAGTATCTTTCTTACTAGCTGATTGACCTAAAGCCAGATTAATAGTAAGACTGTAGATATTTACAAGATTGTAGTAATGGTTTAATGTATTTGAGAAGAAATAAATTATAGTGGGCAGAACACTCAGTTTTATACTTTATGTAGATTATTCTTGATTTAGAACCAAGATTTCTTTCAGTACCATGTTAAATTGGGTAGTTTAAAAGAAAAGCACTAATTAGGAATTAGGAGACTTGGATTTTGAGTCATGGCAGCTCCCAAATGGGGTCTTAGCATATAGTCTAACCACCTGTCTGCCACCCCCTTTCCAGGCCCCTCCGTTGGTACTCACCCTGACTTCTGCTCAGGCCAAAGGGGAAGACACTCCTCAGAGGCATTCATTTCGGCTATCCACAGCTCTGTGCAGGTCTTTATTGAACATTTCAGTTGTTATGGACCTAGTCTTGTTTTGAATACTGGCCACACATTGACTTCAACTGTGAAGTCCAGGTTCTTAGGAAGCTCTCCAGGCTCATATAGAGCTGATGGAATCTAATCCTGTTTTCTACCATATGCCACCAGATATTTATTCCATCAGAGATGAGATCTCTGTCCTCACCTTCATTCAAATCCCTTGAACCCTTCTGTCTTTGTTTTCTACCTCTTGAAATGAGGTTAGATGATTTCCCTGGGCCTTTTTCTAGCTCAGAAAGACCTACCTTTCTTATGTTGTAATTTTAACATTTTCATTTGAAGCCTTTGCCTAAGATGTGGGCTGTGATGCAATATAACTGCATGAAGTCAAGTGATAGATGCCAGAGGCACCACCCAGATCCCCCTTCGGCGGGGGGATTGGGGGGAAGGGAATTGCTGTCCCTGCTGTTGGAGTTCTGTTGTGAGCAGACTCCCATGGCTGTCAGCTTCTTTCCACCTCATGGGTCTCTCTTGGGTAAGGACACATTCAGGCAGCCCACATGCAGTGGATGATAGAAGCAGGGCTAAAAAAGCATGGAGAGCCCGCTCCAGGACAGCTGGAACTGATGATTCTAGGCTCACACCTTGTGAGCCTTGGCCTCTGTCTCACATCACAGTTCCAATCTCTCTGTCCAGTCATGGATAGAACCTATCTGACGGCAGTGAGCTTCATAAACTGCTCTCTGTTACCCTCTCAAGTGCCATATCTTATTTAACAGTGCATCTTCATTTCTTTCTTTCTTTCTGTTTTTTCTTTGAAAGCTGTTTTCAAACTAATAGAACCTTCTTCGGGGAGAAAAGGGTTAAGACAGAGAGACATGGAAGCATTTTAAATAAGAAGGTATGCTTCACCGTGAAGTTTAATGCCACACATGTCATTTAGGGCTTCACTGTCTTTGACTGCCATGAAAAACAGCCTTTCCCTTTTCAATGCTTTTCCATAATTTAGCTTGACATATATCCGCAGGCTACACCAAACTTTTTGTCCATAATGATCATTTCAATCTTTGTAAAAGTGCCCTCAAAAAGACAATTGAGACATATTTTAGAGGAAACTGGGATTTTATGAAGCATTGCCTAGAGAAGAGTAAAATAGTTGACCTAAAACAAAATGGAGGGTGCTGTGAATGTGTGTGGGAGTGTGTGCAGGTTTTGTTGTGATTGTACATATTATTTTTCCTTCTAGCACTGGTATTTTTTGGTCACTTGTTAAAGTATATTTTAAGTGCCTGTGAAAAATGCAAATTACC
>SJYC01043261.1:0-27189 GCA_006408675.1 Madoqua kirkii
TAACCTCTTTCAATGGGTAACATCTCTTGCATTAAAAGTTCTGATGGCTGCATTCTTCTTTATTTTAAAGCTGTAAAGCTGGATAACTTTGGAAAAGTTAGTATCAGAAAATACCTCTCATCGCCATCTCTTTGTGTTTTGAAAGAACCAGATGAATTTTCTAATGTGAAATGTTTTGTAGAATCTGAAGTATTATTCAACTGTTAGCTATTATTCTTTTCCATTATAATGAACTTATTTCCAGCTTGTCCTTTTTCAAAACAAGCATTTTTTTCTCATGATTTATTTTAATCTAAAAAACATAGCTATCCTACAGGGAACTGACTTTCTTGAAAAATAGTGAGGCAAAAATTTCCTGCAGAGGCTGACTAATCATCTGTAGGGAATATGGAATAATACTTTTCTTTATAGAGTGAACTAAATGACCTCTTAGTTTTCTTCAAACTGTAGGGTTCTCTGATTGCTTAATTTTGTAAATTTTTAGAAAGATACTCCCTTTTGCTGTTCCTTGGTTTAGAAATTATCCTATGACTTTTGGGAGTAACTCTTTATTCCTTCTGATTTTTTAATGCTGGTCACAAAGAATTTGCTTTTGTATCTGGACTAATTTTACAGATCAGAATGAAGCCCATGTTCCTGTTCAGGGGTTACATATTATTTGAATGATTGATACATTATGCAGTGTGTTGAAAATTATAAATTATAAGAAATTATATTATAGATTATAAAAAATTAATGATTAGAAATCATAAGAGATTAATCAGAGTATCTTTCTTACTAGCTGATTGACCTAAAGCCAGATTAATAGTAAGACTGTAGATATTTACAAGATTGTAGTAATGGTTTAATGTATTTGAGAAGAAATAAATTATAGTGGGCAGAACACTCAGTTTTATACTTTATGTAGATTATTCTTGATTTAGAACCAAGATTTCTTTCAGTACCATGTTAAATTGGGTAGTTAAAAGAAAAGCACTAATTAGGAATTAGGAGACTTGGATTTTGAGTCATGGCAGCTCCCAAATGGGGTCTTAGCATATAGTCTAACCACCTGTCTGCCACCCCCTTTCCAGGCCCCTCCGTTGGTACTCACCCTGACTTCTGCTCAGGCCAAAGGGGAAGACACTCCTCAGAGGCATTCATTTCGGCTATCCACAGCTCTGTGCAGGTCTTTATTGAACATTTCAGTTGTTATGGACCTAGTCTTGTTTTGAATACTGGCCACACATTGACTTCAGCTGTGAAGTCCAGGTTCTTAGGAAGCTCTCCAGGCTCATATAGAGCTGATGGAATCTAATCCTGTTTTCTACCATATGCCACCAGATATTTATTCCATCAGAGATGAGATCTCTGTCCTCACCTTCATTCAAATCCCTTGAACCCTTCTGTCTTTGTTTTCTACCTCTTGAAATGAGGTTAGATGATTTCCCTGGGCCTTTTTCTAGCTCAGAAAGACCTACCTTTCTTATGTTGTAATTTTAACATTTTCATTTGAAGCCTTTGCCTAAGATGTGGGCTGTGATGCAATATAACTGCATGAAGTCAAGTGATAGATGCCAGAGGCACCACCCAGATCCCCCTTCGGCGGGGGGATTGGGGGGAAGGGAATTGCTGTCCCTGCTGTTGGAGTTCTGTTGTGAGCAGACTCCCATGGCTGTCAGCTTCTTTCCACCTCATGGGTCTCTCTTGGGTAAGGACACATTCAGGCAGCCCACATGCAGTGGATGATAGAAGCAGGGCTAAAAAAGCATGGAGAGCCCGCTCCAGGACAGCTGGAACTGATGATTCTAGGCTCACACCTTGTGAGCCTTGGCCTCTGTCTCACATCACAGTTCCAATCTCTCTGTCCAGTCATGGATAGAACCTATCTGACGGCAGTGAGCTTCATAAACTGCTCTCTGTTACCCTCTCAAGTGCCATATCTTATTTAACAGTGCATCTTCATTTCTTTCTTTCTTTCTGTTTTTTCTTTGAAAGCTGTTTTCAACTAATAGAACCTTCTTCGGGGAGAAAAGGGTTAAGACAGAGAGACATGGAAGCATTTTAAATAAGAAGGTATGCTTCACCGTGAAGTTTAATGCCACACATGTCATTTAGGGCTTCACTGTCTTTGACTGCCATGAAAAACAGCCTTTCCCTTTTCAATGCTTTTCCATAATTTAGCTTGACATATATCCGCAGGCTACACCAAACTTTTTGTCCATAATGATCATTTCAATCTTTGTAAAAGTGCCCTCAAAAAGACAATTGAGACATATTTTAGAGGAAACTGGGATTTTATGAAGCATTGCCTAGAGAAGAGTAAAATAGTTGACCTAAAACAAAATGGAGGGTGCTGTGAATGTGTGTGGGAGTGTGTGCAGGTTTTGTTGTGATTGTACATATTATTTTTCCTTCTAGCACTGGTATTTTTTGGTCACTTGTTAAAGTATATTTTAAGTGCCTGTGAAAAATGCAAATTACCATTAGTTTCATGGCGTTTAAAAGGATTCTGTTGACTTAACGGAACCAAGTTTTTGTTTTATCATAAAAAGGCTTAAAATAACATTGCAAATAGTTTACCTTTTCGAATTATAAAAATAGTTGACGCTAATTGTTTACGGAGTAAAAAGGATTTAGTAGAGCTCTTCAAAAATATGTAATATTGTAGAAGAAGCAAGAGTATGTTCTTCCTGATATGAAGAAGAGTGCTGGTATATTCCGGAGAAGGCAGTGGCTCCCCACTCCAGTACTCTTGCCTGGAAAATCCCATGGATGGAGGAGCCTGGTGGGCTGCCGTCCATGGGGTCGCTAAGAGTCGGACATGACTGAGCGACTTCACTTTCCCTTTTCACTTTCATGCATTGAAGAAGGAAATGTCAGCCCACTCCAGTGTTCTTGCCTGGAGAATCCCAGGGACAGGGGAACCTGGTGGGCTGCCATTTATGGGGTCTCACAGAGTCGGACACGATTGAAGTGACTTAGCAGCAGCAGCAGCAGCTGGTATATTCATTGGTGATGCTCACAGTGTTGTTGGTGGTATAGTTCTAATATCGTATTTTTATAATGTGTGAAAATCTATTGGGTGTGGTATTTTCACTTCAGAATCCAGTCTTATCCTCTGGGTTCCAGGGCACTTTATCAAAATTTCTATTATGGTATTTGCTATAGGAATTTCTATTGTGCTTTATGGAAATATACATACTGAATTCTCTCCTCTATTTGAAACTAAGATCTTTGAAATAAAGCTGTGTCTTAAATAATATAGTTAGAGATCATAGTAAGGGTTTGGTGAATGTTGAATGAGTCACTGGGGTGGATGAATGTGTTAGGCAGTATGAGAAAAGTGAAGGTCAGAGAGGTTAAGAAACTTTCCCTTTGTTAGTACATGTAATAAGTCGTCTGGTCTACACTCTAGTTTTCAGATTTAATCCAGTTCCCTTTTATTATTACCCTATAGATATTTAAAGTTTTTTTTTTTTTTCCTGAAAGATGAAAATCAGACTAGTCCTGACAAAGTCAGTATGTTCTCTTTGGTCTTTTCTCACTTCTAGCAGCAAATTTAGTTAGTTCATGTATGCATGCACTTTCCTTATTTCCTTGACTTAATTGTTATCCTTCCTTGTCCATCTTTCCAAGTTCTGGCCATTCTTCAGTGTCCAATTTCTCAGATCTGTATCTAGTGACAGATAGTCAAGGCCAGCTTTTAGGACTTAACCATATTCAGAAGGCTTAAAAACTTGGCGTTTTCTGGCTGAAGTCAAGTCAGAAAAGGAATAGGATGGTAAGAAACAAATTTGAAGAAATAAGATCTAAAATCTAAAAACAAAATCTAAAGGATGGGGAGAGGGCCCAGACTTAGGGAACTAAGCAATAAAGGTAGCACTCTGATAAAGGCAGTTCTGAGAAATCCAGAGACAGATTTTCCTCATGTGGTCACATCTTTAATTTTTTAATTGAAATATACTTGATGTACTGTATCATATTAGCTTTAGATGCACAACACAGTGATTCCAACATCTAAACACATTATGAAATGATCAAGAGAAGTCTACTAACCATCTGTGAGAAGTCTACTAACCATCTGTTTCCATATAAGGTTACTGCAGTGTTATTGGCCTTACTCCTTATGCTATTACATTATATTGCTGAGACTTAATTATTTCTTGACTAGAAGCTTGTACCTCTTAGTCCTCTTCAGTTGTTTGCCCAGCCCCCTACCACCTTCCCTGTGGCACCTCGCATTTTGTTCTTTGTGAGTCTTTTTAAATTTTGTTTGTTTTGTTTTATAGATTT
Source organism: Madoqua kirkii (assembly GCA_006408675.1). NCBI lineage: Eukaryota > Metazoa > Chordata > Mammalia > Artiodactyla > Bovidae > Madoqua > Madoqua kirkii. Next base: position 4,276 of record SJYC01043261.1, read on the forward strand.
TACATTTTAGTGTGGAACCCTCAGTATCTTCCCATGTTCTTGCAAAAGGCAAGATGTCTTTTTTTATGTCTAAGTGAGACCCAGGTTCGATCCCTGGGTTGGGAAGATCCCCTGGAGAAGGAAATGGCAACCCACTCCAGTACTCTTGCCTGGAAAATCCTATGGTCGGAGGAGCCTGGTAGGCTACAGTCCATAGGGTTGCAAAGAGTCGGACACGATTGAGCAACTTCACTTCACTTCAATATTCTATTATATATTTATATGACATATATATATATATATGCTTCCCAGGTGGTTCAATGGTAAAGAATCTACCTACCAGTGCAGGAGATGCAGGAGACGTGGGTTGAATCCCTCAGTCAGGAAGATCCCCTGGAGTAGGAAATAGCAACACACTCTAGTATTCTTGTCTGGAAAATTCCATGGACAGAAGAGCCTGGTGGGCTGCAGTCCATGGAACTGCAAAGAGCCAGACACAACTGAGTACAGATGCACACACACACATACATTTATACACACACACTAATCTTTATTTGTGTATTAACGGCCACTAAGAGTTCTTCCACACCTTGGCTATTATAAGTAAGGAAGCAGTAAACATTGTGCATATATCTTTTTTAATTAGTACTTTTGTTTTCTTCAGGTGAATACCCAGATGTGAAATTGCTTGATCATATGGTAGTTCTATTTTGAATGTTTTGAGGAAACCTTATACTATTTTCTGTTGGGGGCTGCACCTGTTATTACCAACAACAGTGCCGTAGCATTTCCTTTTTCTCCACATTCTCACCAACACTTGTTATTTGTTGTCTCTTGGATGATAAGTCACCCTAAGAGGTGTGAGATGTCATTGAGACTTTGATATGCATTTCTCTGATAATTAGGGATGTTGAGCATCTTTTTTTGTGTCTGTTGGCCATTGCTATGTCTCCTTTGGGGAAAATGTCTATTTAGATCTGCCCTTTTTAAAGTCAGATTGCTTTTTAATATTGAATCATATGAATTCTTTATATATTTTGGATATTGACCCCTAATCATATATATTATTTGCAAATATCTTCTCCCTTTCAGTTGGCTGCCTTTTTGTTTTATTGATAGTTTCCTTCTCTGTGAAAAAGCTATTTAATATTTGATCTAGTCCCGTTTGGAAGCAGATTAAAAAATATATTGCTACGACCAATGTGAAAGAGTGTACTACCTGTTTTCTTCTAGAAGTTTCATGATTTCAGGCCTTATGTTTAAGTCTTTCATCCATCTGAATTTATTCAAAATCATTCATTTCTGTGTAACTCTTTTATAAGTATCTGACTAGCTTTCCCACGGTTCTCTGATTTATGGTTAGGAACTGCCTACTCTACTGAATGAAAGTGGTGAGACCGGTCACTCTTATCTTGTTTCTGATCTTAAGAGGAAATGCTTTCAGCTTTTTGTGGTAAAGTATGATGCTCATTGGGGCTTGTCATATTTGGGCTTGCATGTTCTTCTTTTCTTAGTTCTTTTAGCTGTAAGGCTAGTTTATTTTAATTTTTTGTTTGTTTGTTTCCTGAGCTAGGCCTGTGTCACTATAAACGTCCTTCTTAGAACCGCACTTTCTGTATCCCATAGATTTTGGAACATTGTATTTCTGTTTCATTTTCATTTACCGCAAGGTTTTTTTTCCCCCTTTTTCTTTCAAGATAATTTAAAATTTTCCCTCGATTTTTTTAGTGACTTATTGGTTGTTTAGTAGCATAGCCTTTAGACTCCAGATGTTTGTGCTTTTTCCCCTGTAGCTGATTTCCTGTCTCATACTATTGTGGTAACAAAAGGATGCTTGTTATGAGTGCACTCTTAAATTTACTGAGACTTGTTTTGTGGCCTAGCGTGTCATTCATCCTGGAGAATGTCCCATGGGCACTCGAATGTCATTCTGGATGAAATATTATTGAGTGGAATGTTCTATAGATATCTATTAAGTTGATCTGGTCTAATGTGTCATTTAAGGTCCCTTGCTCATTGGGTAGGATCTCTGCTGTTGCGCTGTCTCACCTGTCTTTGGGTCACTGACCTGGGAATGTGCGTCCTGACTAGACCACATCTGTCTCCCTCCTGCCTATCTCACTATAACTCCGTCTGTTGCATCTTTAGTTGGGGACCACCTTCTCTGCTGGCTTCAGGTCATTCTCACAGATAGTGGTGGAAGGTAGGTCAGGGCTGCTCTCACTCTGCCATTCTGACCCCGCCACTCACCGCTGTTTCTTCCGAAGGTCTGTGTTTTTGTCTCCACTGATGGCCCTTCATGATCTAAAGCAGCTCTGCAGCCAACACCTGATTCTTGGTGTTTGACTTCCCCCAAGTTTCAGGCCGATGATCTTTCGAAAGTTCTTTTATGTATTTATGTCCTTTTGTGGTTTAAAGGTCTAATTGGTTTTCGATGACTGTATGTTATCCTATAAGTTCCATAAGTACCGAGTATTCATTATGTGCTGTGAACTATATTGGTTTGTCCAAAAAGTTTGTTCTGGTTTTTCCCTAGGATGTCACACCCAAAAGAACTTTCTGGCCAACCCAGTACTAAATAATTTACAAGAGATTGCCTCAGTTACTTTTTTAAAGGACTTGTTGAAAATAAAAGAGAAATTGTTAGTCTCTCAGTCACATCCAGCTCTTTGCAACCAGCCCACCAGGCTCCTCTGTCCATGGAATTCTCCAGGCAAGAATATTGGAGTAGGTCGCCATTCCCATCTCCGGGTAATACGGGTAATATTCACAACCCAGGGATCGAACCCAGGTCTCCTGCATTACAGGCAGATTCTTTACTGTCTGAGCCACCAGGAAGCTGAAGGACTTCATAGCTAGCACTATTTTTATTTCCATTATACAGATGAGGAAAATTGAGAAGTGAAATCACCTGTTAAGGCTTCCACAGCTATTAAGTAGTAGAATCAGGATTTGGAAGCAGACTGTATGATTTATCACTAAAGGCTGTGCTCATAACATATTATATGGTAAGATATAATATACTATTTTTTAATCAATAAGACAGATTTTAATGGTTTTGAAGTAAAAATTTTGTTTAAATGCTACCTGAACTATCCTTGTGTTCTAAGCCTCTGGCAAAAACTAGTATTTTATTAATTTCAGATCAGTTTTACTCTTTCATAAACTCCATTGCTGAGCAATGGGATACCCTATTATCAAGGATGCTAATTAAAATAATCTCATATCTAGAAGTCTTCTGGGGAGGTGGGTATATGGTAGTGTGTTTTTTCAAGGAAGAGCTGCAAGTCTTTGAGGGCTGCACCTGCTTCAGAGCTGTGTCATCTCATCACCGTGGTTCTCTCCAAGAGAGATGATGTGGTTGATAATGAGAGGGCTCTAAGCATCTCAGGACAGATAAGGTAAATGAATGGTGGCATCTCTCCCTTACTCACAACTACTTCCTGGCTTTGAGATTATTTTTTGGAAAATCTGATTCTTCTGAGGCGTATGATTCTGATGAGAAGGAATAGTACTCTTCTGATGTGTGTAGTTTTCCTATACCACCAAGCAGCTCATTTTTACACTACCTGCAGAATAGTGTCAGATCCCACAGGTTAAGGGTTCAGTCCTGCAAATCTGTAGCATCCACCCCCCTCCCCCCCTCCCCCCGATCCCTAGACACCAATGGCAAGTTCAAATTGTCACCTCTGCTTCTGACTGACTCACTGTAGGTGGGAGGTTCCCACAATCCTCTCCTTGAATTTGAATAATTGTCTAGAACAGTTTACAGAACTCAAAGAAGAATTGTACTTACTATATCACTTGTTTATAAAAGAGTACAATTCAGGAACAACCAGATGAAAGAGATGGGTAGGATAAGTCACATGGGAATGGATGCAGAGCTTCCATGCTCTCCTAGAACCTCTGTGAAGTTTCTCAGTCGTTTCCAACTCTTTGCGACCCCATGGACTGTAGCCTACCAGGCTTCTGGGTCCATGGGATTCTTCAGGCAAGAGTACTGGAGTGGATTGCCATTTCCTTCTCCAGGGGATCTTCCCGACCCAGGGATCGAACCTGGGTCTTCCGCATCGTAGGCAGACGCTTTACCCACTGAGCCACCAGGGAAGCCTGCCTAGAACCTCTACAAGTTCACAAACCCTGAAGCTCTCCAAACCCTGTCATTGTGAGGTTTATGGAGGCATCATAACTCAGGCATAACTGATTGCATCATTGGCTGTTGATTAAACTGAATCTCCAGGCCCTTTACCTTTCCTGGAGGTGCAGGGTGGGGGAAAGATGGTGGAATTGAAAGTTCCAGCCCTCTAATCACATAGTTGGTTCCATTGACAACCAACTTCCATCTTTTGGGGCTTTTCAGAAGTCACCTTATTAACTTAAACTCAGGTGTTAATGAAAGAGATGTATTATGAATGTCAAGATATATTTATCATTTTTATCACTTGGGAAATGCCAAGAGTTTTTGGAAGCCCTGTGCCAGAAATGGGATGAAGTCTATATATTTCTTATTATAAATCATAATATCTCAACTCTTAGCCCCTCCCCAAAAAAGGAAGGTGAAGTCACTCAGTTGTGTCCGACTCTTTGTGACCCCCTGGACTGTAGCCTACCAGGCTCCTCCGTTCATGGGATTCTCCAGGCAAGAATACTGGAGTGGGTTGCCATTTCCTTCTCCAGGGGATCTTCCCGACCCAGGGATCAAACCCAGGTCTCCCACATTGAAGGCAGACGCTTTAACCTCTGAGCCACCAGGGAAGCCCCCCAAAAAAGGAAAGTACTTACTAAAACATGACTTTATTTTAGTTCCAAGCAGATATTTCATAAGACTTTTATCCACAGAAGAATCAAGACCAAAAATCATTATAGCCTGTAGCAAATCTCTTTTCTTTTCCTGTCCTTGTCTCTTCCAAACTCAGGCCCCCAATTGACTCAATTTATATATATTTTTCAGACATTTCAGTCTAAAGACATTTACTGACCTTTTACATGGCAGGTAGATATTTTTCTTAGACTTGAAAGTACAAAGATGAGTATGTTGTAGCAAATAACTCAAAGTCAGTAACTACTGATGGGTGAAATAGAGACAGTGTACATATGTGTACATGTGTGCGTGCCCAGTCGCTTCAGTCGTGTCTGACTCTTTGTGACCCCAAGTACTGTAGCCCACCAGGCTCCTCTGTCCATGGGATTCTCCAGACCAGAATACTGGAGTAGGTTGCCATTCCCTCCTCCAGGAGATCTTCCTGACTCAGGGATGAAGCGGCATCATCTGCCTCTACTGCATTCCAGGTGGGTTCTATATCCACTGCTGCTACAGCTGCTGCTAAGTCACTTTGGTTGTATCCGACTCTGTGTGACCCCATAGATGGCAGCCCACCAGGCTCCCTGGGATTCTCCAGGCAAGAACACTGGAGTTTGTCATGATAAATGCTGGGTTACAGGTATATGCATATGGAAGGGCTAATGCTGAAGCTGAAGCTCCAGTATTTTGGTCGTCTGATGTACACAGATGACTCATTGGAAATGTCCCTGATGCTAGGAAAGATCAAGGGTAGAAGGAGGGCATCAGAGGATGAGATGGCTGGCAGCATCACTGATTCGATGAGCGCGAACTTGGGCAAACTCCAGGAGATGGTGAGGGACAGGGAGGCCTGATGTGCTGCAGTCCATGGGGTCACAAAAAGCTGGACATGGCTGAACAACAACAGAGCCATACGTAGGTACATAATGCTTTGTGGACACAAAAGGCACTTGATCTAATGTGGAAGTCTAGTCTCTGGAAAGGTAACACCTGAGGTGAATCGAAAGATGAGTGAGAGTTTGTCAGGGAAGAAGGGCCTTTTGGGCAGAACAGAGCATAGCAAAGTAGGCAAGAGGTGATGATGGTTTGTGGGCAGAACTTGAGGTCTGCTGGTGTTGCCAGAACATAAAATAGGAAGTTGGAAGTGTTGGAGATGAAATCAGAGAGCTATGTCGGTCCCACATTACCAAAGGTCTTATTTGCTTTGCCAAGAGTGGACCTTTTTCTCTTTAGTTTTGGGAAAATTTACCTAGGGAAATGTGATAGTAAAAATTGTGTTTTAGATTAATTATTCTAACTGAAATATGGATAACCAGTAGGAACAAGAATACCATCTGCAGGAAGACCAAGTCAGTACTAATTAGTTGCAAGTTTAGCTGGGAGACCTGAAGGCCCTAAATTATTACAGTGAATTTGAGATCTAGAAGGGGAAGTTTTGAAATATATTTTGAAGGCAAAAATCAGAGGTAGGACACGTGGATGTGGGTGTTTAGGGAAAGGGAGCAATCTGAAGATTTCCTGTCTTAATTCTTAGACAAAGCCATGTTTTTCTCCAACTTTGTGTTCGTTCACACTGGCTGACACCCCTCATGTCCATACAGTTACCAAGTCATGAGTGATTTCCTGAATTGATACCTTAGTGCTTACTCCTGTATTTTTTTTTTTTTAATTCAGGCCCCAGTTATTTCTTGGCTCTACTTCCACTCTCAAATGCTTCTTTCATTTTGCTGCCAGAGAAATATCACTTAAAATAAATGTGATCTTTTTCTCTCCCTAAGTTCAGTTCAGCCGCTCAGTCATCACAACTCTTTGCGACCCCATGGACTGCAGCACGCCAGGCCTCCCTGTCCATCACCAACTCCCAGAGCTTGCTCAAACTCATGTCATCGAGTTGGTGATGCCATCTCATCCTGTTGTCCCCTTCTCCTGCCTTCAATCTTTCCCAGTATCAGGGTCTTTTCTAAATAGTCAGTCCTTTTTAACAGATGGCCAAAGTATTGGAGCTTCAGCTTCAGCATCAGTTCTTCCAATGGACATTCAGGACTGGTGGTCTTTAAGATGGACTGGTTGGATCTCCTTGCAGTCCAAGGGATTCTCAAGCATCTTCTCCAGCACCAGCAGTTCAAAAGCATCAATTCTTCCGTGCTCAGCTTTCTTTATAGTCCAACTCTCAAATTCATACATGACTACCATAGCTTTGACTAGATGGACCTTTATTGGCAAAGTAATGTCTCTGCTTTTTGTATCCTGTCTAGGTTTGTCATAGCTTTTCTTCCTAGGAACAAGTATTTTTTAATTGCATGGCTGCAGTCACCATCAGCAGTGATTTTGGAGCCCAAAATCTACAAATGATATAAAGCATAGTTTTTAGGGTCTAAAACTTTTCAGCCTGTGCAAAAATCTTATTCTTTGGCAGCCATGATTTAACTCCCAAGTAGCCTTTTGCACTTTGAAGTAGTCAAATAATTTTTGGTCTTGACCCATGTCTTGATTTACATTGACTGTGCGCTGGTCCCCTTTGTCTGACTAGTGCATTTTATCTTTTGCTTTGCTTTGTCCCTTCACCCCTAAACTATTCGGGCCTTAAACATACACAGTCTGTCTTGCTCGTGTTTGTCCTCTAGAGACCTAATTGCTCAGTATTCGTTGAATGAATAACTCAGAGTGTTTGGAAGGGAAGGGTAGCCTTTCCTAGATCATTCCTAGAGAAAAGCAGTAAAGAAAAAAAATGTATATAATAAAATGCCCTGAACCAAAAGCCCTGTGTAATGTGGGCAGAGGCTGAACAAGTCGCAGCAATGGAAGTATCTGGAAGATATGCTTTCTATTGTATGTATTTTTGAACTAGCATGGTGGGGCAAGCTAGCTGTGTCCCCAGAGTAATCTGTTGCTCTGAAAACAGATACTGTGTGGCTCCTGATCTGCCTCAAATTCTAACCAACAGCAGTCAGTTTCTTGAATATTCTGCTTACTAATTGGTAACTTGTTTTATGTTGATTGATTCAGGCTATAAAAAAAAAGTAATGCTGTAGGCTTATCCCTAATTCACACTGTCAAATCTGGTGTCTGAGTCCTGTGTTTAGAAAGTGTGGTAAACAAGAAGTCATTTTTGTAAATATAAATGGAACTGATTATGTATGACATCGGTCTAGAACCAAGTGAAGAAGAAAATAATATTCTCAGAGAAGGACTTGTAATTGCTTCTAGACAAGTCTTAAAATACCAGAGTTCTAGTCAGTCACCATAATTCCCTTGTACTGTCAAGTTAGCTATTGATTTTCTCTGCCCATAAAACAGAAGCACTTTTTTATCTTTGGCTTTCCATGTAAACCCTGTGACTGAGCTCTCAGGAAGAAGATTCCTGGCCTGCTCGGTCCTATTTATTAGTTGTTAGTACCTCGTGTCTACCAGCATTGTCAGATATACTAAGTACTTGAAAAATTCTTCCCTGTGACTAACCTAATAACTCAGGTGTGGTCCATTTCCATCTGCTGTTTCCTCAACTGGCTTTGGAGAGCAGGTGTGAAATACTCAGATTTCACAAGCGGCTGGAAGAACTTGTACATTATTTCCTTAACCTGGGTTTTCTTTCCTGTGCTCATCCCTCCAGGATGCCAGAAGCATTTGAATAACGTGGTTTCAGGTCAAGGGATCATTTTATAAGAAATGATAGAATCCCTTTTCAACCAGTGCCACTCTTTAGAGAACATGTAGCAGAATGTGTGTGTATGTGTTTCCTTATGGGATTACACTAGAGCTTTTTGAGTCTTGGGGTTTTAAATTGTACCTTTAGGCTGTTCTAAATTTATTTCATTCAACTTAAATTTATTGAACTTAAGGTTGGACCTATGGTAAAGAGAGAGGATATCTGGAATCGTTGTTGTTGTTCACTCTCTCAGTTATGTCTGACTCTGCAACCCCATGGACTGCAGCACGCCAGGTCTCCCTGTCCATCATCAACTCCCAGAGCTCACTCAAACTCATGTCCATCGAGTCAATGATGCCATCCAACCATCTTTTTCTTTCGTTCTCTCATCCTCCTTGGATTCTGAGAAAGAACAAATAGATAACTCCAATTCTTAGTCATGCACTAAAATGACCTTTTTATAAACTCTAAGTGTATTGTGAATAATATACAAAGTGGATTTGGTTGGGCTAAAACATCCTTTTCACTAATTTGGAATGACCACGGTGAATAACCCAAAGGCTATCAAATAAGATTTAAGGGGAGAGAAAACTTGGAATCAAAAATAATTGACAGAGCGCACAGATGGCTACTTTTTTCATTTAGCTCACTGAAAGAAAATTATGTCCTTTGGTATAAAATTTAACTTCCTTTGAGAAGTAAGTATTTTTGTATATTAAATCTATGAAAATTATAATACCTAAATATTTCGGTTGATTTGCGTGTTAATAGTTAGAAAAACAAAGAAGGCGATGGCACCCCACTCCAGTACTCTTGCCTGGAAAATCCCATGGATGGAGGAGCCTGGTAGTCTGCAGTCCATGGGGTCGCTGAGAGTCGGACACGACTGAGCGACTTCACTTTCACTTTTTACTTTCATGCATTGGAGAAGGAAATGGCAACCCACTCCAGTGTTCTTGCCTGGAGAATCCCAGGGATGGAGGACCCTGGTGGGCTGCTGTCTATGGGGTCACAGAGTCGGACACAACTGAAGCAACTTAGCAGCAGCAACAGCAGCAGTTAGAAGAAATAATGATATAAATTCATATTAATCAATTTTGGAGTTTTTGCAGCTGCAAAACTAAACTTTTAGAAGTTACTTTTGCTGATTCTGGGCTTCCCTGGTGGCTCAGAGGTTAAAGCGTCTGCCTCCGATGTAGGAGATCTGGGTTCGATCCCTGGGTCAGGAAGATCTCCTGGAGAAGGAAATGGTAACCCACTCCAGCATTCTTGCCTAGAGAATCCCATGGACAGAGAAGCCTGGTAGGCTATAGTCCACGGGGTCGCAAAGAGTTGGACACGACTGAGCGACTTCACTTTCACTTTCACTTTTGCTAATTCTATTTGGTAAGCTCCCTGATAAAGAATAATTCTATTTCATAAATCACACTCTATGTACTTGGGAAAACTTAGTTTGGCTTTCTTCATTGTTCACTTTAACATCTTGGTTGTTCTAAGGCTCAATGCTAGACTAAGATTGTCATTAAAAATATTTGTTAATTATTTGAGAAATAGTGAATTACACCACGCCTGGGAATTAAGCTCACATTTTACTAACCAAAGTCTTAGTTTTTCTATGTTATTTGATAAATGAGAAAGAGTTGAGCATTGTTTGTGAGTGATGTTTTTCAGTTTCAGCACAATTGCATTCCAGTAAAAATAAAAGCAATTTCTCAGTTATCCACTCTTCTATGCTCTGAAGCAGTGGCTAAATGTATTCTGCCAAATAGTCCTGCAGGGTATTTTGGTTTAATAGCATCAGGTTTGACCAGCCCTCCCCTAGTTGGCCTCGTTATAAATATGGTCTAAACTTCAGGGAGCCGTAGGAATGGTAACTTTCCTACGGAATGGTAATGTCGCAAGAGGCGACGCTGACTCTAGACTACACAGACTACGTCTCATAAGCGTGCTCATCGTGTTTATATGGTGAAACAGAGGGACTTCTTGTTTATAAAGCAGACGTGATCTATAGCTGTTTAAACTTCAGTCACAAACAGCACTGCATGCTCAACCCACGCAGTGAAGAGTATATTTTTGTGAATGAAAATTGAGATTTGTTCTGAAGTTTGTGGCTTAAGTCACGTGGCTTGAAAGTCGCCAAGTAGTAGTGGTACCCCCCAGCCTCCACATTTAGCTGCCGAGTGGACGGCTTCCAGCGCTGGCAGCCTGCGGTGCTTTCTCTCCTTCCTTTAAGCTCTTCATGTTCTTGGCAATTAGTGTGACATTTTGAGGATTGGCTCTTATCTTTGGCATATAAAACCCCACGTTCAATAAGACTAAGGTGCAACTAAGAGCTATTTCTTACTAATCCCTACCTTACCGACTGCTGATATTGATCTTTTTATTCAGGGATTGTTTGCCAGCTGGCAGGCCCACGCCATCAATGACCATCCCTCCGAGGTGGTTCTTTTGGTGGGTATACCTAGGAAAAGCATTATGTAGAGCAATGCAGGAGAAATAATCATGTGTGTGTTTTCAGTAATGGAGCACTTCTTTATATGCTACTTGCCTCCAGAATGTTTAAGCTGAAGTCACTGAGTCCGTTAGGCGACAGATAAGATGCCCAAGGCCCCAGAGTTATTCAGTGTTCCAGCTAATACGGTTGGTGATCAGTTCTAGAGGATGGCCATGACTGTATAACAGTGGTTACAGAATGGGCTGGTTATGATTCGTGTACTCGGCAGTTACGCATCGACTTCTCTACTGGGAAAAGCCGTATTAGCTGATAGCCTAGTAAAGGACTTGCCAGCCTCCACATTATTAACGTGTTGGGCTGAATCAGACAGTCAGTATCACTCTCTCTCTCTGGCTCTATCTCCTTCTTGTCTTTCCACTCATCTGTATCCTAGGGAAGTCCTTCAGTCTGGCTGTTGAAATTAGACCTTTAGGCAGAAATACCTGCAATAATAACTTTTTCGTGGACCTGTTCTCATGAATGTACAACTCTTTTTAAGAGATGAACCTAATGTTGGAAGTCAAGTAAGGCAGAGCAGAGGAAATGAGCAGAAAGGACATATTCTGCAGTGCCCGATCAGACCCTTTTCTTCCTTTGTGGGAGCAAAGGTTGAGGGAGGAGCACCGGGCATTTCTGGGAGGCTTCTGGAAGCCACCCCCACTGCAATGCTTCTGTTCCTATTCTTCAAACAAAACTTGCTCACATGGACACATCTCCTTGGTAGGAGATTGGGAAATGTACTCTTTATTTGTGGCAGCTGTGTGCTCTGCTATAATCTGGGGTTCTATTACTGTGAAAAAGGATGGCACGCAGCCAAAAAAGGGCTTTTGATAAAAGCAATAGAAATTTAGAATTCCATGAATTCTGCACACAGGAGAGGGCTGTTCCAAGCTTGGACTCATGTGACTAATTTTTGACCTTGACCAAGGCACTTCAATCCCATGGAGAATGGGGATCATTTTCTTTTAAAATGTTAAAACTGAGCAGTTATGTTAGTTATCTCATGTTGAGAAAGATCTTGTAGTTTAGTCTGAACTCCACCCTTCTGCTGTTTGAGTGGCCTATGGTTAATTTCCATGAACCTCTTTTTGCCACTGTATAATATGGCAGTCATGATAACACACTCTTTCTTTCCTATTTATAAACATGATCTTCTTAAAAACCCTCTGATAGTGAAACATGCAAAACAGGCTCAAGAGAACAAGGTTGTGAATGAGTCTGCAAATCCCTTGAAAATGTTATACTTTCATTATCTAAAATTGCAAATATAGCACCCTCAATAAAGATAAAATCTTACATCTGCATCTTAGGAATGTGTGTGTTGTTGTTCAGCATGGGTTATGCTCTTCCCAGACCCTTGGGATTTGCTCAGAAGAGAACTCTGGCGGAGGACTGTCGATTCTGAGTCCTCATAAGCGATGCACAGCCTTACGGTTCTGTTGGCTCTTCCCCATCCTGTCTGGACCCTTTATGGAGTGCTGAGGGAGCATTGGGTTCTGGCCCCTCGCACAGCTGTTGAGCAAGCAGATGACAATCCAAAAGGACTCAGGAGAGTTCTCATCCATGGGGCAGATGTTGACTAATTAGAAAGTGGCAGGTAAAGCCTTGCTTACCCAACTGAAATGTCCAGAGATGTGTTGGTTTTGTGAAACCTGAATGAAAGTGTGCCTTATTGCATGAGCAACTGGCTGTTTCTCCTCCTGTTTCTGCAGTTAGTTCAGGAGTAACTGCTTCTATTTTCCTTGCTCTTTTCCTGTCTCTCTTCCCCTTTTCTCTACTCCTGCTCCCCATGGACTTCCTGCAAGCTGTAGCAGGCAAGCTTTGCCTCGGGCTCTGTTTTCTAGGAATGCTGCGCAAAAAAAGTGTAATATCAGCGTAATATGTGAAATTAAATTCTACTTGCTCTGACTTTCACCCTGGGAGTTAAGGAAAGAACCTCTCTGTTTCAGTCAGATGCAGGCCTCTCATGAGCATGCTCTTTTTCATCAGTGTCAGTCTTTTGCCCCCAGGTAAGTTCTTCCTTACATGTTATCAGTGCTTTTTGTTTTTTTAACTGAATATTTAATTTCATTCTCCAAGGTCTCTGTCAAGCAAGAAGAGAAGTTTGAATGTGGGTGTAAAGCAGAGCTTAGTGTTATTTTTAATTAGGAAATCCCTATATTCCCTCAGGGTAATTTTCCAAGCTTTCTGTCTGGAGTGTGTTCCACTCACCCTGCCTGGAGTTTGCTCAGTTGTGTAACTTAGTTTTATCCATGATGTCATGCCAGAGCCCAGAAGATTATAGCGACTCCAAGTACTGTCCACCCACCCAATCCCAGTCCGCTCTGTCCTCACCCAGCCCAAGAGACAGTTAACAATCAAACATCATCAGAAACTGTCAGCAGTGTTCTCTGTCTCTCCCACTGTCTAAAGCGGCATTATAAGCTCCTCCTCCGCTTCCCACTCTTATCCGTTTCCCATCTTTTTTTCTTCTCTTTTTCCCTATTTCATCCATTTGTTCTCTTTAATGTTTTTTACTGCAGTAATTTTCCCTATAAGCGTTGACTTTGCTACATCCTACACATTTTAACATTTAATCAGTTCAAAAGCTTTTTATAAAATCTCTTTTCATATGTCTTTAACCCATATGTCATTTAAAAGCTTGTTTAATCTCTAAGTATTCTGTGATTTTCCAGCTATATTTCTGTCATTGATTTCCAGCTTATTTCATGGTGCTCTGAGAATGATTTTTATTAAATTTGCTAAGATATGGCCCACAGTGTAGTTTGTATTGATAAATGTTCCATGTGAGCTTGAGAAGAATGTATAATCTGCTGTCCTTGAATGAACAGCATTAGGTCCCGTTGGTTGATGGTGCTGTTGAGTTCAGCTGTGCTCTCACTGATTTTCTGCCTGTTGGATCTGTTCATTTCTAGTAGATGGGTGTTACAGTCTTCATCTATGGCAGTGGATTTACTATTTCTCCTTGAGGTTCTGTCAGTCTTTCCCTCACATATTTGAAGCTCTACTCTTATGCTCTGCATACACATTGATGTATGCATATTAGGAATTATTATTTTCTTTGAAGAACTGACCTTTTAAGCATTAGGTAATCTTCTTTTTTATCCCCAATAGCTTTCATTGTTTTGAAATCTGAACTATCTGACATTAATATAGCTACTCCTGCTATCTCTTTTTTAGTGTTAGCAAAGTTTATCTTTCTCTCTTTGTGCTAAATGAATATGTGTCTTTATATTTCAAGTTGGTTTTTTATAGAAAACATGCAGTTGAGGCTTGTCTTTTGGATTCACTATGACCATGTCTGTGCTTTAATCGGTGGATTTTGACCATTCACTCTCAAAGTGATGATTGATATAGTTGGACTAATATCTACCATATTTGCTATTGTATTCTTTTTGCTCTTGTTCTTTGTTCCTATTTTTTTCTTCCACTATTTTTCTGCCTTTTGTGATTTTAATTGGGTACTTTATATGATTTCATTTTCTCTGCTTTCTTACTATATCAATTATACTATTTTTTTAATTTTTATCTTTACTTTACAATACTGTGTTGGTTTTGCCATACATTGACATGAATCCGCCACGGGTGTATACGAACTCCCAATCTTGAACCCCCTTCCCACCTCCCACCCCATATCATCTCTCTGGATCATCCCCATGCACCAGCCCCAAGCATCTTGTATCCTGTATCGAACATAGACTGGCGCTTCATTTCTTACATGATAGTATACAAGTTTCAATGCCATTCTCTCAAATCATCCCACCCTCTCCCTCTCCTTCAGAGTCCAAAAGTCTGTTCTATACATCTGTGTCTCTTTTGCTGTTTCGCATACAGGGTCATCATTACCATCTTTAATGATTTTCCCTAAAGTGGCATTATAAATTCCTCCTCTGCTTCCCACTCTTTTTTATTTCTCATATTTTTTCCTCTTTTTCCCTATTTCATGCATTTCTACATTTACAAATTTGTACATTTGAAATGTACATTTACAACTAATCCAAATCCACTTTATATATAATGTTGCACTGTTTCACAGGTAGTGTAAATACTTTAGAATAACAAAATTCCTCCTGTCCTTGTACATTGCTGTCATTTATTTCACTTATATGTAAACACACATATATACATAAAGGAGGGGAGACTTTTTTTTTTAGAGTGAATAGTTACCTTTAAATTTTGCATAAACGTCTCTGTTCTCAATTGCATTAGTGTAATTACAAAACACATCTTGACACATTTGTATACGTTGAATATCTTCTCCAGATTTTTTAAGGACACATCCCTCCTGGGACTCTAATCTTAACTGCTGCTTTAAAGTTCATCTGCTTATTTGTCTGTCTGTTTTCATGGAAGGTCATGTTACCATTTTCTTGGGAATTTCCTTTGCCTCTTTGAACTGTTGTTTTCCTAGATCTCATGTCTGGATTTTTTTGGTTTATTCCATCATTTCAGTTGACCCTTAGTATCTTTCTGAAAAGTGGTACAAATTTTTAGATATTAATAATTTTTACCCTGTATGTTTGTAAATATTTTTGTACAACCATGAATCTAGATTGACAATTTGGATATAGAAATCAGAGTTGGAATTAATTATTTCTCAGAGTTTTAAAGGCACTGCACCTTTGTTTTATAACTTCCTGTGATGTTATTGTGAACTCAGTGGTTTCTGATGATATTTATTCTACCTCTGTTTTTAGGTTTTTGTTTTTAATCATGGTTTTGTAATAGTGTATGATATATCTTGCAGATATTTTCTCATGTATTGTGCTTATCTTTTCTTTTTTAGTTCACAACTCTTTTTTTTTATTCTTTCACTCATACCTCATTCACATTTTCTTTCTTATACAACAACCATTCTCATAAGTTTAATGTGTATCTGTCTTACAAAATTGATATTATTTTTCTATTCATGACTTCAATTTACGTAAATGATTTTGTGTTACTTACCTATTTTGTGTTTTGTGGTTTTCACTCAGAATTATGTTTTAAGATCCATCTACTTGTAGTACTTACTTCATGCCTGCCACTTTGTGGTATGCTTCTAATGCATTTATATTCACCAGTAAATACCCTGGCTATCTTCCTGTTCCAGACAGATCCTCTTTCAGGTTTCCTTATGGACTTTTCTTTGAGGATATTTTTGGGATATGTACCCAGAAGCTTGTTTTTAAGTCACGCATATATACCACTTAGAAATGTTGAATGCACCATTTCTCTTCAGAAAGGCTGTACCTGTACCCTGTTACGAGTTCCTGTGTTTGCACCATATGTGAGTTACTATGTTTCCACATGCATTCAACCTGGTATTCACCTTTATAACTCTTGCCAACTAGTATCTGATACATATAATGTGATATCTCAATATTTTAATTTGCTTTCCTCTTAATTTTTAATGAGTTTGAAAACCTCCTTATGTGCTTGTTACCCTTTTGACTCCCCTCTTCTGTTGGTTATCCCTTCGTATCCTTCATCTATATTTTTATCTGTTTGTTTTTCTATCTTTCCATTTTTTAAAAGTGAAAGTGAAAGACACTCAGTCATGTCTAACTCTTTGCAACCCCGTGGACTATAGAGTCCATGGAATTCTCCAGGCTAGAATACTAGAATGGGTAGCCTTTCCCTTCTCCAGAGGATCTTTCCAACCCAGGGATGGAATCCAGGTCTCCGCATTGTGGGTGGATTCTTTACCAGCTGAGCCACCAGGGAAGACCCATTTTGTATGAGTTCCTCATATGGCAAATATGAAACTTTTGGCTCTCAGAAGTCTGATCACCTGGTAGTGGCAGTGCAAGATAATTGGAGTGGGGAAGATGTGGCGAATTATATTGGCCTAACTCTGCAGAAGGAAACCGTTTTGAAATGTCTGTATTTCAGCAGATTGAGGAGGAGGGACATGGTGGGGAATGGTTTGGTACAGTCACCCGCAGTTGGGATGTTGCTATGAAAGTTGTATTAAGGGTCTCAACAACCTGAGTTTCTGGACACTAGGAATCTCTTGGGTCTAAGGAATATCCAAGCATCTGTTCTTTTTGAGACTTAAAAATAATGATGTCACCCTAGGTCACTCTTCCGAGCAGTGAGGAAATCCTGCTATCAGAGAAGGAGGAAGTCTAGCCAAGACTGGTAATTAGGGCTGTATCTTGTCCTCTCAATGCCTAGCACAGTGCCAGTTTATAAGAATTAAGCATTTGTGAAATAGAAATTATCTATTGGTATTTATTATTATTCTTTACATGACTATTTCTGCTACTGTGCACGCACTTAAAAGGATTTTAAAAATATATGCTTTAGCTAATGGTTATACTAACATGGTAACATAAATAGTTGCATGAGAAATTTTGCAGTATCCTGTGTGGCAATTATAACCTTGAAATTGTCTTAAAAATTGGATGCATGAATTCTAAATGTATGCTTCACTAAAAGAGATATCTACTTTAAAAAAATTGATCATGATGTTAAGATAAAGGTTGCTAAAACAGTTGTTTAAACAAAGCTTTGCAGTTGTCTTTATATTATAGAGGAAAAACAATTGGATAAAGCTTGAAATATATCTGTTTGTGACTTTTTAGGTACTGTGGTAGAGTCTATTCCCTTTGGTACCCTCTTGTGGTCAATAGAAGGTGTTGATTTGGCCTTGTATTTAACATTTGTGTGTAGTTTGTGATAGACCTACAGTTTATATGAGTATTTTGACCTTTTTTGCCTATTTGTTTGTTATATACCACAACTTTAAGACTGACACTTGGAGTTTTCTTCCATTCCTTAGCTCAGGGGATATGATGAAAGTGCAACATAACCCCAGTTGCTAATCTTAGATGCTAAATAATAATGTGATCGTGTGATCAGAGTAAATACAGTGTAGCTTGGAACACAAATTGATTACAGACCTTGAAGATATCTTACACATTTGCCACTATAATTGGGTTTGGGGATTAACTTGCCATTTTTAATGGCATTTTTTAAAGATTTAAAAATATACACATATAAACATATCACACACATATATGACTTCATTGTATATGACTACCTGGTTCAGATGTACTTACTGTGGATCAACAGAAAACCATTCTACCGTACCATTATAACATAGTCTCCATTTATTTGAGTCATGTTTTGACAGTGAGAAGTCAGTAATCACATACAGCGTTTAGAGTAAAGATTCATGCATTATTTTCCCTTCCTTCTGCAGCACTGGTTTTGGAGAAAATTCTTAGCTTGATATCCACAAATACATAATAGACAATTGATAGCTATGTGGTATTAAGTTACTAAAACAAATAGGACCTAACTTACATGAGAGTAAATCATGGCTTTTGGGGGGAGATGTGAGTCACAAAATGTGTTCTTTGTTTTCAAGAATATAGTTCCCTAGATTATAGTTGTCCTTCATGTGCCCTCCTCTTTCAGTTCAGCTCTTTAATTTTATACTAGAACTGAATGTGTTCTCTGCATCATTGGAACCTTTGAGTAGATCTCTTTTGTTGGCCTGGTGGTGTGAAGGGCTAGGGTTTGATTAGGAGTCCAGAAAATTCTTCTGGGAATGATTTTTGTATTGCCAGGAATGCTGGTATGTTGGCACTGAGTTAACATTTCCAAAAATGCCAGCAAACGCTGAAAAACAAAGATGCAAGTGTAGTTACCACAGCTGTGCTCCCTTCTCCCCCACCTCGTTTCTTCTGCACATAGTGAGAAATTTTAAGCCCCCTATTGTAAGATGAAAGTGAGTCAGTTTCCCGTACTAGTCTCTAAGGCAGCTGGTGGCCCCCACCCCCTACAATCTCTTGTATCACAGGGATTGAATTGAGGTCATTTGTGCAGAATCGCCCCCTGTATCATGGATATCAGTTTTTTAATCAAATGGAATGTTTGTGAGGGACTGTAATGCCCACTGTTACAAGAGAAATAATTTTGCATGTTCATTAAATACTTATTGAGCACACTCTCAAAATTTTAAGAAGCATAGGATATATATATATATATACACATATATATATATATAAATTTATATATATGTGTAAATTTAGGATATGCATTTTCATGCTGCAATGTAGGGCTTGAACACCGTAAGAGACCCATTTATAAAAGTAGATGAACAGTTACAAAGCAGAGGAAACTGGTGAAGCGGACTTGTGAATGAGGTCTGTTTAAGCTGGGTGCTAAGAGTAGCTCTAACTTGAAGCTGTGGCTCTTAGAAGAAATAGGCATTTATAGTCTGTAGAGAAGAAGAACAGGTGGTCAGAAAGGCTAATGAGAGAGGCTTTTGGAAAGATTGCTTGAGCAGGTCAGCTGTGGGCATAAAATGCCAGATTAAGGAGCAGACAATGGAACGTTCACTCAGTTATCTGTTTCAGCAATGGAGGGACAACCGCCTCCCGTCCTGAACCTTGGACTTCTTTACTTCCTTTTGGCTCCTCTCCGCCACATTTTCTTGTGAGAGTTCCTCCGCCGACCCCTTTTTTGGATGGGAATGCCACTTGGTATTTTCCAATTGTGTTTCACCTAGTAGAGCCACATTTTCTCCTTAAATGATAAAAATCCTTTGAAGATGTGACTGCCCTGCCTTATTTACAGGTATAATACATCAGTGCACATTCCCACACTTATTCAAAGGTCTAGAACGTGTATAGCAGAACCCTACTTGTTCTTTTCATTCAGTGCAACTTTACCAGTTAAGTTTCTAAAGTTCCATCCATGCAACTAGATTATGATGGGTTCCTGGAAAAATAATTGAGTGGATAAAAGTTTAGAGTGCTTCTGGCTCAGAATAGAATACCTTCATCTGTTAGTCTGGATCTGACAACTGAATTGTGAGACATACAAACCAGAGGCCTGCTTGTCTTCTCCTCTCTTCCCCGCTTCCTCCTAGAGTCTCTCCTCCTCTCCTCGTCCATCCATTCACCCACTATTTTTAATTAATCTCCTCCAAATATTTACTGATTCAAATAAATGAAAACCATTATCCATAATAATCACAGAGCTTGTTAAAAAGACCTGTCTGAATCTCTATATGAGGGAAATAAGAATCTACATTTTGAGTAGCCTTTAAAATACTTAACTTTGATTAATGTGGTCTAGACACTGCACATCAAGAAACACTGAGATAAAAGGAAGGAGTAGTACTTCTTGGCCAGTGAAATTTATGACTGTGGTCCTGTAGTATTTATTTCATATGGACTCATAAATGGAAAAAACATACCTGGTGGATAACATATTTATAGTTGGAGAAGATCATATGTCTAGGCATGCCTTGTTCTCTTTAGAACAGTATTCTGTTTGAATTTCTATAGAAGTATGTCTTAGGGGAAAGGTATTCTCTTCTAACAAAGGGCTAGCCCGGTTACAGTTGAACCCATAAAACAATGTCATTTTAGGCATTGCAAAGGTAAAGCGTCTGTCTACAATGCGGGAGACCTGGGTTCGATCCCTGGGTTGGGAAGATCCCCTGGAGAAGGAAATGGCAATCCACTCCAGGACTATTGCCTGGAAAATCCCATGGACAGAGGTGCCTGGTAGGCTACAGTCCATGGGGTCGCAAAGCGTCTGACACAACTGAGTGAATCATTTCATTTCATTTCAAAGGTCAGCTATTAAGTTGAATGTATGATACAGATGATTCTAATCTTTTTGATTTGACTTTGAACTGGTCTAATTATTTCACACCACCAGTTTGTGAAGATTTATTTTCCTTTTTATCAAGAATGTGCTGTTTGAATAGCTCAGCCAATGTGAAACTATCAAATTAAACCCTTGAAAAGCCACTGTACTTCAAACTCCCAATTTCCTCCAGTGGACTTTTTAATGTATGATACAGATGATTCTAATCTTTTTGATTTGACTTTGAACTGGTCTATTATTTCACACCACCAGTTTGTGAAGATTTATTTTCCTTTTTATCAAGAATGTGCTGTTTGAATAGCTCAGCCAATGTGAAACTATCAAATTAAACCCTTGAAAAGCCACTGTACTTCAAACTCCCAATTTCCTCCAGTGGACTTTTTGTTTATAATAGCCCCTCCCTATCTCCCCTTCTCTATAAAAGAATTGTTGTTGTTTAGCCACTAAGTCATGTCCGCCTCTTTTGTTACCGCATGGACTATAGCCCACCACGTTCCTCTGTCCATGGGATTCCCCAGGCAAGAATGCTAGAATGGGCTGCCATTTCCTTCTCCAGGGGATCTTCCCAACTCAGGAATTAGCGAACCTGTGTCTTCTGTATTGGCAGGTGGATTCTTCACCACTGAGCCATGTGGAAAGCCCATAAAAATGTCTTCTACTTTAAAAAAAATGAGAATGACTTGTTTGAAATATCAAGCATATTTTTTTGTGACTTGGTAAATATGATTCCTTGCAAAGAGTTTGTGAGTGCCCTCTAAACTGTTTGTATGTTAACTCATCTGAATCACCAAAAAAACCTAAAAGAGACATTTTTTCTGTTGGCTATGTCCCAGACTTCTAAGTCAAAATTTCTTGAGAATCAGTTATAGAGTGCTCAAAGGGATTCTACTATAGGCAGCCTGCCCCCTCCATACTATAGTTCTATGAACTTCTTTGAGAGCAGAATGCATGCTGAGATGATTTTGCTTCATATCCTTCTTCCTAATTCATCAGGTTTTCCACATGGTTGACGCTCACTGAATCTTTATTAAATAATTTTATTGGACGCTTGGTGGGAATGATGGAAATCAAAGTTATCTTGATTCTCTGATTTGAATGTTTTGTTGTTTTTGTGTTCTCCTAGGATGGAAAGAAGAAATTTGACAAAGAGAGTGAAAAATACTATTCCATTCTTGACAAACATTTAAATTTGTCTGCAAAGAAAAAGGAATCTCATTTGCAAGAGGTAAGTTTTTCCAATTGAACTGTGAAAAGAGCTTAGCATTGTCATGTGAAGCCCAGATTTCCAAAAGTAGACATTATCTCAGAATCTGCTCCTGTTTAATAAAATAATAAGAATATTTAAGCTAATTGAGCATTTGTTATAGATAGACAGGCATGGTGCTGAGCATTTTACATGCTTTGTGATATTTAAAATTAACAGTTCCAAGAGAAAGATTAATATTTTCTTAAATAATGAAAAAGAGTGAAACAAGGTTATTTTTTTTTCTTCCTATTGGGCATATTTTAAATAACTGCTGCTGCTGTTTAGTCACTAAGTCATGCCCTACTCCTGTGTGACCCTATGGACTGAAGTGCACCAGGCTCCTCTGTCCACGGGATCTCCCAGGCAAGAATCTTGCTGTGGATTGTCAGTTCCTTCTCTGGGGATCTTCCTAACCCAGGGATTGCACCTGCATCTCCTGTTTGGCAGGGTGATCCTTTATCACTGAACCACCTAGAAAGCCATTCTAAATAGCAAGACTACCAAATTCATGGTGTAACATTTATATTAAGTTAAAAATACCTGTTCTTCAATTGTTATATCAGCATTGAGGGAAAAAAGATATACAGTAACATGTTTTGAAATCTTTATTATTTTTTGTCAATTTAAACAAGTCAACAGAAATATTTTACTAATGTGGACCGTGTCCTCATACAAGGAATGCATTTCTTCCTTTTTTCCTGAAAATTTGCTCTTCTCATTGGTAGTGTCTTAACTATAGCTAGCCAGATAGGAAACTCTTACTGAGCAGTGATGCGGTTTCAGCTCTAGTGACAGCATATGTGTTGTTTGTTTTTCTAAATGGCTCTGTTGTCTTTCGCCACACACACTTTCCCCAGCGTACAGCATGGTGTTTCAGAGCTGAACCAGGACTTGCTGAGCCCTGGCAGCTGTCACTGCCCCCAGCCCACCTCAGGTAGTCTTGCATGGCGCTGAGGCTCTTGCAGTCTCTTCTTCGTCTCATCTCTGAATTTCTGGGGATTGCATCGTGGAACTCTTTTTTTTTTAATTTTTTTAATTTTTGTTTAATGCTTATTCCATTTCACAGTACTGTATTGGTTCTGCCATACATCGACATGAATCAGCCACAGGTGTAGACGATCTCCCCATGTTAA
>SJYC01043263.1:0-22365 GCA_006408675.1 Madoqua kirkii
CAACCCAGAATCTCATTTCCTAAAAGAGGTCTCTATTTCTCACTATTAATAATTAAATTCCTATAAACTATATTTTTAACTAATTAAAAGATCTAGTTGATATATTATAGTGGCAGATTATCAATTATTTATTGTTGGTTAATTTAAAATAGAAAATTTATTAACCTAGAAGGACACATCATTTACAAAAAGTAAAACTGGTGTAGTAAACCTATTCTTAAATATCCTAGTATTAGAAATCCTAACATTTAAGTACAGAAAAATACACTTAACTACTGGTGAAAATTTTCTTTTCTAAGATAAATTCATCCATTTAAGAGAAACAATCAAGTCCCATCCTCCAAGTAATTATCAATATGTACCAGATACTGTACCTTTCACCAGTTTAAGTGTATATCTAAAATATTTTGTGTATAGAAAAGTGAACTCAACTCCAAAATCAACACTAAATAATATTAACAAGACCTTGGTAAGAAGATAGACTACAGCTAGTAATAATCTTGCTGCTGCTGCTGTTGCTGCTGGTGCTGCTGCTGCTGCTGCATCACATCAGTCGTGTTCGACTCTTAGCGACCCCATGGACCGTAGCCTACCAGGCTCCTCCATCCATGGGATTCTCCAGGCAAGAGAACTGGAGTGGGTTGCCATTGCCTTCTCTAGGAGTAATAATCTTAGGAAGATATAAAATATCTAAAAATAGAATAAAATTGTAATTAAACACATGACATATTTTAGAAAATGCTTTGGAATAATGTAAGTTTGGCACTAAGTTTCTAAGCACTCTTGGGAAATTTTCATATGCAGTTTATGGTCATGGAATATTCAAAAGAATCTCCATATCAATTTGAATTAAAGTAGGCTTCCCTGATAGCTCAGCTGGTGAAGAATCTGCCTGCAATGTGGGAGACAGGGCCTAGATTCCTAGGTTGGAAAGATCCCCTGGAGAAGGGAAAGGCTGCCCAACAGTATTCTGGCCTGGAGAATTCCATGAACTATACAGTCCATGGAGTCCCTAAGAGTCAGACACAACTGAGCAACTTTCAATTAAAAATTCAATAGTTTCCTAAGGGAATTTTATTACTCAAATTACAAATGAAGTCTAAAATCTTAAAGTAGTTTCTATTGTGTCTTTGGGTCTATGAGTTTTAATAAACATTTTTAGGTACATATATTTACAAGTGTTCTCCATACCAAAAAAAAAATTCTTTCGGATTGACATGTTTTATTTTTAAAAATTATCACTAGTGGCTTTCAATGCATAGACAATAAACAGTTGGCATTTCTGATAGCAGGATTTGTGACATTCCCCCAAATTATACTATTTGTCTTTTCTATTCACATTCAGAAAAGAATAAGAAAAAGAGAAGTGAAGTAACAGGATCGATATAGCTGAAATTTATAAACCTCCCTACTGCAACTTCCTATAGCTGTAATTACAAAACAAGCCTCTTTTAATCTCAGTTCTTCCATGAGTCTGGTCCACCTAGTCTTTCTCAGTACCTCAAATGAGTGAGAGTTACCTACCTAGTACATTGTCCAATTTTTATTACAACTGAGTATTTTTACTATCTTGTTTTTATTTGCTGTAGTACTTTTCCTTTGAAAAAGAAGGCTAATGAGATGCTAAGAAATATACTGCTAAGTCCTCTGGATTTCGTTCTCCCTGCCCAGAAGAATGATACCTGTCAGTTCAGTGCAGGAGGAGCTGAAATCCAGGGTGCTTCCTGAATTCCCAATGATCAGAATACACGAAGGTGTTTCCCTGGGGAAGCATCTCATCCTTATACACGTAGACTTCCAAGTATATTGAGTGTATGGTTATGGGTAGGAAAATTAAATTCTTATCGAGGTACGCCATGTAATAGTAAAAACAAACAAACAAACAAACAAACAAAAGACACAAAAAAACTGTGTTAGCCATAATCCTGCAAATGTGTGTTAATTGCTCAACTGTATCTAACTCTTTGTGACCCTGTGGTTTATAGCCTGCAAGGCTCCTCTGTTCATGGAATTCTCAGGGCAGGAATATTGGAATGTGTAGCTATTCCCTTCTCCAGAGTATCTTCCTGACCCAGAGCAAACACCAAACTTTAGAACTGATAATTTCTAAGAGCAATTATCTCCTATATTCCTGAAGGAGCAAGACAAAGAACAGCTTATGAGTTTAAGAAAGCGCTGTGAAATGCGTCACCTGGCAGGTTCCATGGTCTAGGTCCAGGGATGAAGCCAGCTGTGGCATCTTTGCAAGAAACAGAAAAGAGAAAACCACTCTGACCTCACTTCCTGTTCTGCTATTTACTGCCACTGGCTAACCCCATTAAGTAAACAGAGAGCAAAGGAACCCACGGACACAGTTTATGGAGTTGAGCATCCTGGAAAGATGAGCTTAAAAGTATAGAGAATGGATTGGGGAGAACAAAGGAAAGGTATTCAATAGATAATAAAGATATCAGTATCATGGAATATATGTATTTTAATATCCAAATATTTATATATGAATATATAGCACACGTAATAAGTGTCACACAGGCTTATTTTGGCTTCTACACAACTGGAGAGAATGAGAATGAAAATTCTGACTGCTTACATTTCAGCTGAGAATTGTAGTCTTAAAAGTCTTCATCACTGAATAATGCCCAATTCATCAACACACAATTTTATTTAATTGTCTTGTTAGTCATTTCCCATGACCGTGAAACCCTAAGAGACTGCAGAATCTATCATCTTGGGGATTCAGAAACTAGTATAGAGGACTCTGGAACACTCGGATTTGAACTCTGTTGAGGTGGTGGTGTGGCTGAGAATTCTAGGTAAGTTATCTAACTGAGATATTAGAATTAGATGGAAAATTTTACTTATTCCTCCAACCAATCCTAAGGTCATTTACATCCTAGGATATATATGTGCAAGTAAGAGGGCCTTTTTTCAAATATCTCACCATCTTCCTATTGATTTCTTTTTTTTTTTTTAATTTTTATTTTTTGTTTAATGCTTATTCCATTTCACAGCACTGCATTGGTTCTGCCATACATTGACATGAATCAGCCACAGGTGTGGACGATCTCCCCATGTTAAAGCCCCCTCCCTCCTCCCTTCCCTGCCCATCCCCTGGAACTGCTCAGAGTTCACAAGAGAATGTAGCATGTCTCATTGTTAGAGACAAAAAGAGCCATCAGTATTAGCAAAAACTGACAAGGAATGTGAAAAAAAATGTAAAATAAAATAATGATATATGCTATGATATGATGTATGGCAAAACCAATACGATATTGTAAAGTAATTAACCTCCAATTAAAATAAAGGTGAAGGTGAAGTCGCTCAGTCGTGTCCGACTCTTTGCGATCCTGTGGACTATAACCTACTAGGCTTCTCCGTCCATGGGATTCTCCAGGCAAGAATACTGGAGTGGATTGCCATTTCCTTCTCCAGGGGATCTTCAAATAAATTTATATTTTAAAAGTATAATATGGATAATAAAGGAAAATTATTTTAATAAGATCTCTTTGTATAGAATTCTTTTGATCTCAAATTCCTGTTTATAATAACGATCATAGGAATATTTCTTTTTTGTTGGGGTACTGGACTTTCCAGGTGGTGTTAGTGGTGAAGAATCTGCCTGCCAATGCAGGAGATGCAAGAGACATGAGTTCTATCCCTGGGTCAGGAATATCTTCTGGAGTAGAAAATGGCAACCCGCACTGCTGGGGTCCAGCCCCCGCAGGATCCAGGGGAACCTGAAGGAAAAACTGCATTGGCAGATGATTTGGAGAGAGATAAGGAAAGAATATTGTAAATAAGAAAATGGAGGAGAGAAAGAGGCTGATATTCTTTGGTTTACATAGAAAGCCAATGAAACTTTGAGACAAGAAGTTTGCCCTGTTCACAGAGGCCACAGATGCCTTCCTGGTCTCCCGAGGGAGTGAAGACACAGAATGTCTTCCCGTTCAGGTCTTAGAAACCGGGTAGATAAGTGAACGCAGGGAGCCTATATGCTCTAAGGGATCAGCCTGAAAAAGAGAGGGAGGGAAAGGGAGAAAATGATTGATGCAGGGAGACCAAGCTACTTCAGTAAGCGGGGCCCATAGCTTTATTTTTAAAAGGTACTTTTATACCTTGTCTTATACACAGAGGGAAATGAAAGATGCAAACTCATACAGAGTCAGCCCAAACATTACATCTATTTTGTCTTTATCAAAACCAGGATTTTTTTTCTGCAAACCTTTCCCATAAACAATATTGTGTACATTATCTTCTGTCCTTAGAGGCCTGTGAACATTTTATGACCCTCTTTTGATAAAGGCTTCTCAACCAGAAAACTTATTTTCCCTTGAAATGTTTTTTTCTTATATTTCTAATCTATGTCAGCCTCAGAAAGTATTAAACAAGTTACATTTCTCATGGAGTAAAGGTGCAGTGAGTTACAAGAAAGAACCAATTAGCTCAAAAGTCTGATGTGGTTAATTTCAAGGCTACAGTTGTTTTTCTTACATTCCAACTATGTTAACTAATGCACTCCCAGATGCACAGTGGGTAAGAGATATGGGAACTTAGCAACAAGCATTGGCCAAATAATGAAATCCTACATTAACATTACTCTAATAACTTTTATCTCTTTGAAAGGCTCTATGTTTTAGGCTTTCCATGCCTCTCACAGTTGGGAGGCTGTAAATAATCATATGCGTAGCTGCAAGAGTCTGGATATACCTGCCAAGCAAGCTAGAATGCTAACAGAGGGGGTTTGATTGGAAATATTCCTCTCATGTCCAGGAGAATTATTAGCTATCGCCCTAAGTTAATTTTCTCCAGAGAAAGGTGATCAGGAATAGCCTGTTAATCTCGGAGGAGTTGGTGAAAGTCATGAAATAGTAAAACAGACAGATTCTGGTTTTGGGGTAGATGCTCGAGAAAGCCTAGGGAGCCCATTGAGTCCTGAAGCCTTGCTTAACAGTTCTCTTCCACATGACCTTGTCATGGGAGGGATCCCCCGTGGTGGCTCCCAGCACCAAGCCAGTATTCTTGCCTAGAGAATCCCATAGACAGGGGAGACTGGTGGGCTACAGTCCATGGGGTCATAAAGAGTCAGACATAACTGAGCACACAAAACAGGTATTGAGAATGCAGTTCTCACATGAGTTTCACCTCCTGCTTTCAGTAAGAGAAGGGCATATCAGAGTGTCCCGTAGGTTTCTGCTGTTTTTTTAATGCTAATGAAATAATTCTTCTGTCAAAGTGGCATATTTGAGGGTGGGAATGCTTACCACCCTTCATATGTCACTACCTCCTAAACCATGGGGACTCGACCATACCTCATGAGCTTTGAACAACTTGTTCGTTTCAGATATTTTTCCTCTCAGGGAAAAAATTAAATTAGCTCCTTTCCCAGCTCCTCTTCACCAAATCATTCCATTTTCTTTTTAATATCATCTATCATTAAATGCCAAACTTTCTTATTTGTTTCCTTGTATAGTGTGTACCTGCTCAGTCACTAAGTCGTGTCTGACTCTTTGTGACCCCATGGACTGTAGTCCGCCAGGCCCCTCTGTCCATGGGATTTTCCAAGCAAGAGTACTGGAGTGGCTTAGCATTTCCTCCTCCAAGGGATCTTTCTGACTAGGATCAAACCTGCATCTCCGGCAGCTCCCTCACTGGCAGACGGATTCTTTATCACTGCGTCACCTATGTGTCTCTCCTTTCTAAGTAAAGCCTCCACAGAATAACGGTCAGTGCGGTTAGCTTCACTTCTGTATCCTAATGCCCAGTCAGCCCCAAGGACTCAGCAAATATTTTCCTAATAAATGAGTAAGCCCCAAATAGCATTAAGGCTTTCTAGTATTCAAGTCACTTTGTTGAAATAAATACGTCAAGGCTCGGAAAACTTCCCTCATCTTCCCAAACAAGCCAAGATTCCTGTTCAGCTCTTCCTTATTTCAGTAACCATGTCTTGACCATATTTTATAGATTTGTATAAGAGAATGCCCTCCTTTGGTATGAGTTGAGGTAATTAAAGCCTTAACTCCTTCATTTGTAGGTGAGGTCTCTTTAAACCATGGAGAAGAATAATCATACAATGACTGAGTTTATCCTTGTGGGATTCACAACAGACCCCAAGATGCAGCTGGTCCTGTTTGTGGTATTCCTTGGTGTGTACTCCATGACCCTGGTAGCAAATACCGCCCTCATAGTGCTGATCTGTAATGACTCTCGGCTGCACACACCCATGTATTTTTTCATTGGGAATCTGTCTTTTCTGGATCTCTGGTACTCCTCTGTGTACACCCCAAAGATCCTAGTGACCTGCATCTCTGAAGACAAAAGCATCTCCTTCACTGGCTGTGCCGTCCAGTTCTTCTTCTCTGCGGGGCTGGCCTATAGCGAGTGCTACCTGCTGGCTGCCATGGCTTATGACCGCTATGCGGCCATTTCCAGTCCCCTGCTCTATGCGCAGGTCATGTCGAGGAGACTCTGTATCTGTCTGGTTATATATTCCTATACTGGGGGTTTTGTCAATGCAATAATACTCACCAGCAACACATTCACATTGAGTTTTTGTGGTGGTAATATTATTGATGACTTTTTCTGTGATGTTCCACCTCTCGTGAAATTGGCTTGTGATGTGAAAGAGACCTACCAGGATGTGTTGTACTTCCTCCTGGCCTCCAACGTCATCACCCCCACTGTGCTCATCCTAGCTTCCTACGCCTTCATCATTGCTGCCATCCTGCGAATCCGCTCCACTCAGGGCCGCCTCAAGGCCTTCTCCACCTGCTCCTCCCACCTGATCTCTGTCACCTTGTACTATGGCTCCATTCTCTACGTCTACTCCCGTCCAAGCTCCAGCTATTCCCTTGAGAGGGACAAGATGGTGTCTACCTTTTACACCGTGGTGTTTCCCATGTTGAACCC
The DNA here is from genome assembly GCA_006408675.1 of Madoqua kirkii. Classification (NCBI taxonomy): domain Eukaryota; kingdom Metazoa; phylum Chordata; class Mammalia; order Artiodactyla; family Bovidae; genus Madoqua; species Madoqua kirkii. The sequence goes on from SJYC01043263.1 coordinate 6,904, forward strand.
CATGATCTACAGTCTCAGGAATACAGATGTTAAAGATGCTCTCAAAAAACTCTCCAGTTCACATAATTTGAAGTCTAAACTGACAGAAATTTCTTGAAACATTGCTCAGTGAAAACAGACTGCTTTAGGGGAAGTTTGGGAGGAATATTTTTTTTTAAAAAACACCTGTTTCTTTACTCAAAGAAAATCAATGAAAAATTCTTTTTCTTTGCTGTAGTTTGTTTTGTTTACTAATTCTGCTATAATCTATTCTACAACTTAATAAATTCAAGCCAATATAACTTTTAAAAATGATATCAAAATTTAATGTAATACACTAGTATATACCACTTCTGAAATTCCAAATGATGAAATTTTACTATCTCCTTGGGATAGACCCACTTTCCATCTACTTGATGAGCATTAAGAGATTGTGAAGAAACCATTAAATGGATCCTTGGCACTTGTGGAATATACCTCAAATTCTTCTTGTCTGATACAATGCTTCTGTGGTAATGAAACAGTAAGAATGAAACTGTGAAGAATTTTTTGACGGAAAGAGGAGGCAATGAGGTGTTAGATAATAAATAAAAATAAAAAGAAAAATCAGAAATATCAGAGCTAGTACAAATAATGAATTGGCCTCAACTATTGGTTCTGAAACTTTTATTTAACTGTATTTTATGAATGTGCCCATTATGACAACAGCTATACCTTTCAACAAAAAATTGTAAATTTTGATGTGCAAACTACTCATTTGTCAAACGTAACCAACATTCTGTAATTTGCAGTGTTGTTGTAAAGAGCATTTTTTAAATTAGTCATTTCAGGTGGTCAAAAGTAAAAAGAAAATAATTATTAAAATTATTAAAAATTAAGTAAAGTTGACCTGAAAATTTTAAATGTTGTTCTAAAATACCTTCTTTTCAATGTTTATCAATGAGTGATTTAAACTTTTTTTTTCATAAGAAATGAGTTCCTCTGCTTTCTTCTGGTTTTCTTCTCTCTTTCTCCATCTAATCACTAGCTGATTCAGACATTTCCCACTAGCCAATGATATCAGATATACTCCATAAATATAGAATCTATACATACTATGTTCAAAGTATTTCAAAAGCTACTTGCTGAATATGGCAGGAGGTAGACAAGTCAAACAGAGACAGAACCAACACCAGGATGTGCTCACTTTTAGGGTAATAACCAGAGGTAGATACTACTAAGCATGTAGTTTTCTCTTGCCATGCAAATTCACATTTGGGGATGGTAGCCTGATTTGAATTTAGCCTCTTTTTAAAGGTAAAATGTAAACTGCCTAAGACAAATTACAAAAATGGGGAATTACAAAAATGGGGAGAATAACAAGGTAAGTTTTTAACTTAATCACTTGTGTCAGAAGCTTATAATTCCAGATTTGAATCATAGACCCATTGTTTTGCACTTACCTAGCTATCATTTATGCATATGTGTGGAAAGTAAAATATATCTTGAAGGATCAGCTACAACAAATGAATTAGTATGTTTGGAAACATTATCTTCAGTTTTATAGTTTACAGTTTCTATAAACTGTTTTTAAAGGCATGAAAGTATTTTTGAGAGTCAAATATATAACATCAGATTATGAACAAGAGTATCTGGACAGTTATTGCTCATTACCTTTGTTATGAATATTGATGACAGCAAAAGTATCAGTAATTTTCCAAAAGCAATGGGGGTTATTATTTCTTACAATGAATTATTTTTATGAATTTTTTAAAATGTTAAGCATAAAATGCAGAATCAGTTTTCAAAACGAGCTATATATTACAAGCAAACAACAGGAAGAGAAACAACTAAACCTGCCTTGTACTAAATATTGACCTGTAAGGTTCTAAGTAATTTAAAAATTCCATCATTTCTGTGAGGGTGGGAAAAACACTGAATCTAGAATACAGAGAGCTTTAATTTGTTGGGGTTTTTGTGTTTTTTTTGGTCTTTTTGTTTCTATTTGTCCCATTTGATGTTGTTATTTTCCTTCATGGGGAATATGCAGTTCATGATCAGATGGATGGCATGGCAGACTACTCATTCTATCTAGAAGAGATCACACTTAAGGTGCTATGTAATCCTAATAACATGTTTCGCTATATTTAGAAAAGTGCATTCTTCATGATCAAAACAATTCAAACACTTTGCTTAATATTTCATTGAAGTTGAAGGCACAAGGATGACAAAGTAATAGTCAATATACACAATTAAAGTTTTATGAGGGAGTTTGGAAGAATGTCTTAATAAATCAAATATTTGTCAAATTTTGTTTCCAGCTTTTTCACAATTTTAAATCTACTTCTCAATCAATAAAGTTTGCTCACCAAGATTCAAACTCAAACTATGTATTTGAAAACCATGCAAGCCCACTTTCTTTTTCAAAGAGATCCCCCAAAATCAAAGAGGATGAGTTTTTATGAAAATCGAGTACTGCAAAGTAGCAGAATGCAATATTGTAGAGCATCAAACAATTCAATGTTAGTTTTAAAAGTTTAATCACAACAAATGAATAATCATCAGAAAATAGTTCAATCAATGATTCATCTTTTAAGCAAAATGTGTTGTATTTACTTGAAATGAAGCAATGTGCACAAGTATGTTTATAAGACAATAATTTGGAAAATGCAGTGACAGCATCCTGTAAAATCATCACCTTCATCTCTGAGGTCTTATAGTCTGTGTTGCTTTCCAGAAGGCCGCTTTAACATCTTTGTTTCTCAGGCTATAGATAAGAGGATTGAGCAATGGATTGACCACAGTGTAAAACAGAGATGCCACTTTGTCCTTCCCCAGGGAGTAGGTGGAACTTGGCCTTGAATATGTGAAGAGCAAGGATCCATAGAAGAGCGTGACCGAGACCAGGTGTGAGGCACAGGTGGAGAAGGCCTTAAGCCTTCCCGAAGCCGTGCGGATCCTCAGAATAGCGAGAAGGATGTGGAAATAGGAAATGACGATGACAAGAATGTTCGAGAGGACAGTGAAACCCACGAGACCCAGGAGGACCTGCTCATAGACCTTGGTGTCTGTACATGACATCTTCACCAGTGGTGGTACATCACAGAAAAGTGGTCAATAATATTTCTGCCACAGAAACTCAGGCGAAAAGTGTTGGCAGTATGTGCTATAGCATTCAAGAACCCTCCTATGTAGGAGCCAGCAACAAGTCTGGTACAGAGAGAAGGGGACATAGAACTCGAATAAAGTAGCGGGTTACAGATTGCCATGTGGCGGTCATATGCCATGGCTGCTAGGAGATAGCACTCAGTGTAGGTTACAGCACAGGAAAAGAAAAACTGGGCTCCACATCCAGCCAATGACATGTGCTTATCCTCTGAAACACAAGTTGCCAGGATTTGGGGGGTGTACACAGAGGTGTACCAGAAATCCAAGAAAGAGAGATTGCCAATGAAAAAATACATAGGTGTGTGCAGGCAAGAATCAATATGGATTAAGATAACTAAGGACATGTTACCTGACAAGGTGATCAAATAAAGCATCAGAAATATTCCAACCAGGGTCAGTTTCCACTGGGGGTCTGTTGAGAAGCCCAGTAAGATGAAATCAGTCAGGAGGGTGAGATTTCTAACTTCCATATCTACAGAGGAGAAAGTCTGATAAGATTTTTTTTTAAGTTGCTAAATGATTTAATGATTTTCTATTGAAAGAAATAAACTGCATATTAAACCAGCAATTCCTAGGAAGCTTATGGACCTTTATCTCTTATTGCTTAGAATGATAGAACATAAGTCTGTGACTTAGGGGCCACTGGAATTCAAGTTAAAATCTCATTCTGAAATTTGGTCTTTTACTTCCTAATTGTTTAATGTAGAACACCTCCTCCCATAGGTACTCCAAAATTACAACTGTTTACAGAGCAACTGTAAATGAGAAAAACCTGATTCCAATAGACCATATTTGGGGCCATGCTGCTCCTACTGCTGCTAAGTCGCTTCAGTCGTGTCCGACCCTGTGCGACCCTGTAGATGGCAGCCCACCAGGCTCCCCCTGGGATTCTCCAGGTAAGAACACAGAGTGGGTTGCCATTTCCTTCTCCAATGCATGAAAGTGAAAAGTGAAAGTGAAGTCGTTCAGTCATGCCCAACTCTTAGCGACCTCATGGACTGCAGCCCACCAGGCTCCTCCATCCATGGGACTTTCCGGGCAAGAGTACTGGAGCGGGGTGCCATTGCCTTCTCCAACTGGAGCCATGAAAACACTCAATAATTTTAAAATAATTCAAGCTATGGGAAGTATATTTTCTGACCCCCATGTGTTGATAATTACATTAGAAATCAATAGTAGAAAATAGATCTATGAAAAATTCCAAAATATTTGAAAGAATATTTAAAACACTTCAAATACTTCATAAGCAAAATTTAAAAGTACATATAGAAATTATTTTTAAGAAAGTGAAAATAAAACACAACATATTAACAAGTAGGAAATAGTAAAGCAACACTTAGAGGGAAATTTCCAGCCCTGAACACCAACAAAAAATAATTAAGTAAAAGCTCTTTAATCAGTGATATTTGCTTGTAAGTGTGGACAGGAAGTGGCCCGGATGACAGAGTGGAGCACTGAGCTCAACTCCTCCCTTGGGCACACCTAAATTATAGCTATTTACAGAGCAACTATTGATGAGCATCATCTGAAGACTTTCCACAACTGAAGAAAGTGAATATATAAAGAAAAAACCGTGAGATAAATAGATATGACGATACAGATAAGTTGACACCTTGCGTATATAGATATATATACAGAGATAGCTACACTTAAATGTCACAGTAGTCACAAAAAGAGAAGAGAGAAGAATCCAAACACACACTAAAGAGAGTCCAAAAAATCACAAGAGAAGACAGCAACAAAAAAAGGAATTTTTAAAAGAATTACCAAAAAAACCAGCATTGAGAAATACATATGAATACTTATTTTAAATATAAATGGAATATATTAGCAAATCAAAAAATACAGAATGACTAAATGAATAAGAAAATAAGACCCAGGCATATACTAACTGGGCTTCCCAGGTGGCACTGATGGTAAAGAACCACTGCCAGTGCAGAAGACATAAGCGAGGTGGGTTCAGTCCATGGGTCAGGAAGATCCTCTATAGGAGGGCAGAGAATTCACTCCAGTAATCTTGCCTGGAAAATCCCATGGGCGGAGGAGCCTGAAGGGCTACAGTTGATAGGGTTGCAAAGAGTCAGACACAACTGAAGTGACTTAGTACATACACATACATGTACCATCTAGAAGATATTCCAGATCTAAAGACACACACATACTGAAAGTGAAGGGATGGAAAAAAGGTATTAAATGTAACTGGAAAGAATGTGGGGTAACAATACTTTTATCATACAAAATCGACTTTAAAACAAAGACAGTGATAGACAAAGGCACTACAAAATAATAAAGATATCAGTCTAACAGAGTAAATAGAAATACACACATATATAATGTGTGCATGCTCAGTTCTGCCCAGCTGTTTGCAAACCCATGTACTGTAACCCTCAAGACGCTCCTGTGTCCATGAGCTTATCCCAGCAAGAATATTGGACTGAGTTGCCATTTCCTCCTCCAGGGGACATTCCCAATCCAGGGATCTAAACTGTGTCTCCTGGGGCTTTTGCATTGGCAGGTAGATTCTTTACAGCCAAGCAACCTGAGAAGCCCTAGACTCACAACTGGAATCAAGATTGCCGAAAAGAATATCAACAATCTCAAATATACATATGATACCACTTTAATGGCAGAAAGTGAATATTAACTAAAAAAATCCTGATGAAGGTGAAAGAGGAAAGTGAAAAAGCTGGCTACAATTCAACATTCAAAAAATGAAGTTCATGGCATCTGGTTCCACCACTTCATGGCAAATACATGGGTAAAAAGTGGAAACAGTGACAGATTTTATTTTCTTAGGCTCCAGAATCACTGTGGATGGTGACTATAACCATGAAATTAAAAGACATTCACTGCTCGGAAGAAAAGCTATGACAAAACTAGACAGCATATTAAACAGCGGAGACATCACTTTGAGGGTAGAGTCAAAGCTATGATTTTTCCAGTAGTCATGTAGGGATGTGAGGAGCTGGACCATAAAAAAGGTTGAGTGCCATATAATTGATGCCTTTGAATTGTAGTACTGGAGAAGACTCTTCAGAGTCCCTTGGACACCAAAGTCATCAAATGAGCCAATCCTAAAAGAAATCAGCCCTGACCATTCATTGGAAGAATGAATGGAAGGACAGATGCTGAGACTGAAGCTCCAAAACCTTAACCACCTGGTGCAAAGAGCTGACACCCTGGAAAAGACTCTGATTCTGCAAAAGATTATGGGCAAGAGGAAAATAGTGTGACAGAGGATAAGTGGTTGGATGGCATCACTGATTCAATGTACATGAGTTTGAGCAAACTCTAGGTTATAGTGAAGGACAATGAAGCTTTGTGGCTATAGTTCATGGGACACAAAGAATAGGATATGACTTAGCAACTGAACAACAACCAACCAATGGTTACTAAAAACTTAAAAGAGAAAAGTTTAAAAATTGGAAAAATAATTCGAAAAGAAACAAAACTCTAAATGCTACAGAACTTTGCACAGGCAGTCATTTGTGAGAGTTCAGTCGATAACGTGAAACTCAAGAAACAAGAGCAATCTCAAAGAAACAACTTCCCAGTACATGTAAAGAAACCAGAAAAAGAAGAACAAATCAAAGTCAGTAGAAATAATAAATATCAGAGGAGAAATAAGTGATAGGTACATTAGAAAAACAATAGAAGATATCAGTGTAACTAAAAATTAGTTCTTTGAAAAGTTAAAAAAAGGTAAATCTTCAGCCATATTCATTAACAAAGGAGAGAATGACCAAACAAATAAAATTAGAAATAAAATAGAAGTTACAACCTATTTAACAGAAATACAGGCAATCATAAGAGAATACTATAAACAGATCTGTGCCAACAAATTAGAAAACCTGGAGGAAATGGATACATTTTTAGAAATATGCAATATTTAAAGACCAAATAAGGAAGAAATAGAAAATATGGGCCAACCTGTTATTGGTAATGAGATTGAAAAAGACCTCAAGCAAAAAATCTTCCAATAAACAAATCTGGGGCCAGATGAAATTGTATGATTTGCAACCACATGGCAGGATCTAGAGGATATTATACTAAGGGAGTAAATCAATTGCTGCTGCTTAGTTGCTTCAGTTGTGTCTGACTCTTTGTGACTCTATGGACTGCAGCTTGCCAGGCTTCTCTGTCCATGGCTTTCTCCAGGCAAGAGTACTTAAGTGGGTTGCCATGCCCTCCTCCAGGTGATCTTCCCAACCCAAGGACCAAACCTGCGTCTCCTGCATTGCAGGCAGATTCTTTACCACTGAGACAACAGGGAAAGACAAATACTGTATGATCTCATTTATATGTGGAGTCTAATAACCAAACCAAGTGGGAAAACATAACAAAACAGAATCAGGCTCAGGGTACAAAGAGCAAAGTGGTGATTCCCAAAGGAAAGGAGGGTGTGGGGGGGTGGTGGTGAATGAAATAGGTGACAAACAGACTTCTGGTTTCAAAATAATAAGTCATGAAAATGAAATGTGCACCATGGTAAATACAGCCAGCAATATTGTTTTATTTTTTCTTTATTTTTTATTTTTTGTTTAATGCAGTATTGTTAAGAAGAAGAGGTATGACAATAGTCTGGAAGAAAAGGTATGACCAACCTAGACAGGATATTGAAAAGTAGAGACTGCTTTGCCAACAAACGTCTGTCTAGTCAAAGCTATGGTTTTTCTAGTGGTCATGTATAGATGTGAGAGTTGGAACATGAAGAAAGGTGAGTGCCAAAGAATTGATGTTTTCTAACTGTGGTGTTGGAGAAGACTCTTGAGAGTCCCTTGGACTGCAATGAGATCAAAACAGTCAATCCTAAAGGCAAGCAATTCTGAATATACATTGGAAGGGCTGACGCTGAATCTGAAGCTTCAATAATTTGGCCACCTGATGTAAAGAACTGACTCATTTGAAAAGACCCTGATGCTGGGAAAGATTGAGGGCAGGAAGAGAAAGGGACAACAGAGGATGAGATGGTTGGATGGCATCGCTGACTTGATGGATGTGTGTTTGAGCTAGCTCCAGGAGTTAGTGATGGAATGGGAGGCTGGCATGCTCAGTCCATGGGGTTTCAAAGGGTCAGACACAACTGAGTCACAACTGAATACTGTCAAAATGTGATAGCTTTGTATGGTGGCAGATGATACCTAGAATCATCATGGTGATCATTTTGTAATGTATAGAAATACTGAATGGCAGTGTTGGAAATAAGCATTGTTGGTAGTTATACTTCAATTAATGCTCTAACTGTTAAAAGAGAAAGAAGGTAAAAATGAACCACAAACCAATGATCTATGTTATATATTGCAAAAGAGAGAATTATTTACTGATTTTATGATTTCAAAAATAAATTCTCTTGGTGTCAAAATTCTATCCTTGGTGCCTGGGATGGACTTGTCATTTGTTTGGGTCAACAATTTATAGCATATAATATATGCCAAGCCTGGATCTCAAGAAGAATTACATGTTTCTTTTCTTACTTTTGAAATGCTACTACTATGTAAACCAGTGATCAGTGCAAAGAAATAGAGGAAAGCAATAGAATGGGAAAGACTAGAGATCTCATCAAGAAAATTAGAGATACCAAGGAAACATTTCAGGCAAGATGGGCTCAATAATGGGCAGAAATGGTATGTACTTAACAGAAGAAGAAGATATTAAGAAGAAGTTGCAAGAATACACAGAAGAGTTATATGAAAAAGGTGTTAATGAACCAGATAATCACTATGGTATGATCACTCACCTAGAGCCAGACATCCTGGAATGTGAAATCAAGTGGGCCTTAGGCAATATCACAATGAACAAAGCTAGTGAAGGTGACAGGATTCCAGTTGACTATTTCAAATCCTAAAATAAAATGCTGTGAAAATCCTACACTCAATAGGTCAGCAAATTTGGAAAACTCAGCAGTGGCCACAGGACTGGAAAAGCTGAATTTCATTCCAATTCCAAAGAAAGGCAATGCCAAAGAATGCTGAAACTACCACACAATTTCTCTGATCTCACACACTAGTAAAGTCATGCTCAGAATTCTCCAAGCCACTCTTCAACAATATGTGAACTGTGAACTACCAGATATTCAAACTGGCTCTGGAAACCAGAGATCATATTGCCAATATCTGCTAGATCACTGAAAAAGGAAGAAAGTTCCAGAAAAACATATATTTCTGCTTTATTGACTATGCCAAAGCCTTTGACTGTGTGGATCACAACAAACTGTGGGAAATTCTTCAAGAGATGGGAACACTAGACCATCAGACCTGCCTCTTGAGAAATCTATATGCAGGTCAGGAAACAATTGGAAATGGACATGGAACAACAGACCAGTTCCAAATGGGAAAAGGAGTACGTCAAGGCTGTCTATTGTCACCTTGCTTATTTAGCTTATATGCAGAGTACCTCATGAGAAATTCTGGGCTAGATGAAGCACAAGCAAGAATCAAGATTACCAGGAGAAATATCAATAACCTCAGATATGCAGATGACACCACCCTTATGGCAGAAAGTGAAGAGGAGCTAAAGACCTTCTTGATGAAAGTGAAAGAAGAAAGTGAAAAAGTTGGCTTAAAGCTCAACATTCAGAAAACTAAGATCATGGCATCTGGTCCCATCACTTCATGGGAAATAGATGGTGAAACAGTGGCTGATTTTATTTTTCTGGGCTCCAAAATCACTGCAGATGGTGATTGCAGCCATGAAATTAAAAGATACTTACCCCTTGGAAGGAAAGTTATGACCAACCTATATAGCATATTAAAAAGCACAGACATTATTTTGCCAACAAAGGTCCATAGAGTAAAGCTATGGTTTTTCTAGAGCCATGCATGGATGTGAGAGTTGGAATATAAAGAGATATGAATGCCAAAGAATTGATGCTTTTGAAATATGGTGTTTCAGACTTTTGAGAGTCGCTTCAACAGAAATGTAATGCAACCAGTCCATCCTAGAGGAAATGCATCCTGATTATTCATTGGAAAGACTGATGCTGAAGCCTACACTCCAATATTGTGGCGCGTATTGAAAGAGCTGATGGGAAGAGTTGACTCACTTGAAAAGACTCTGATGCTGGGAGAGATTGAAGGTGGGAGGAGATGGAGATGGCAGAGAATGAGATGGTTGGATGCTCACTGACTCAATGGACATACGTTTGAGTAAACTCCAGGAGTTGGGAGACCTGGTGTGCTAGAGTCTGTGGAGTTGCAGAGTCGAACAAGACTGAGCGACTGAACTAAACTGAACCATGTAAATAAATTTAGGTTAGCTTTCTGGATAAGACATCTGACTTCATTCTCTTTTTTACCTTAGCTGACAGTAAGCTGGACCCCAGACTTGTGAGTGGGCCCATTCTTCCTCATCTAGCTCTCACTGAGTTAGCAGCTGTGCACAGGCATATCAGCCAGCCTAGCTCTGAGAAGACAGGGCTGGTGTGGGTAGCCTTGCAAAACCATTAGGTTGAACTGGCACTCGAGTTCAAATCCTGATTTCATCCCTTGGTAGTTCTGTAATCTTGGGTAAGTACTTAATAGCTACCATCCCACATCTCTATACCTTTTCAAAGGTAGGAAAATGTCAATGTTATAGATTAAATGAGTAGCCCAGGCTGTGGACAAAAATTAAATCCAGTGGAAGCCAGCAAGACAGTAAAATTTAGACTGGTGATGTCCTTCAGGACTTTTTTAAAGATTTTGAGTAAATATCTTTGTTACCTATTTGCATGTAATTTGACAAAGGAGCATCACGTTCAGAGTGCCAAGTTCACTGGCCTTGGATGAAGGAGTCCTGTGATAGGGACAGGACCTGACACTTACCATTTGTGTGATTTTTAAAAAAATTCAGATTAATAGGCATAATGACATAATGCCTGTATAATTTTAAGAGAGTCACCTGTCCTCCTTGGAACACAAGTTTATCACATGAAGAAATGTGTTGATCCTTTTCTAGAACCAACTTTCTGTGATTCCAGTTTGTTAAAACCTCTTATAACCTTTATAAAATCTATCATAAATATAAGAACATGTAACCTCACCTGCAATGATACAGTGTGCAGAACATATTAACAACCTTTATGCTATGCATGTATCTTTGTAGACATTAAGCATATAATTTTGGCTTAAGTGACAGATGAAATATATCCTTATTTTAACATGAAGATTTGCATTGTCATACTTCTTTCTATGATAATCAATAATGTGAATTTGTGTACATTCCCTAATTTATCAGGAAAATAATTGGAACTGCTCTTAAATTTTTGGAATGTTAAGCCCCTTTGAAAACCTAACAAAAGCAATGTACATTCTCGCCAACTTCCAAAACTGCATGTATATTTAAACAAAATTTTAGAGGGTTCAAGAATCCCTATAAATCTACCCACAGATTTTGTGGTCATGATTCTAAATTAAAAATTCTACCTGTAAAAGGGGCTTACCTGGTAGCTCAGGCGGTAAAGAATCTGCCTGCCATGCAAGAGACCCGATTCAGTCCCTGGGTCATACCTTACTTTTGAAGATCCTCTGGAGAAGGGAAGTCAACCCATGCCAATATTCTTGCCTGAGGAATTCCATGGAAAGAGGAGTCTGGCTGGCCACAGTCCATGAGGTCAGAAAGAGTCAGACAGGACTGAGCGACTCACACACCCACAAATACACCCACACAACCAAAGATACCTAATGCTAATATTCTATACTCCTAAGAGATGAGTAACAAATAATTCAAACTTCAGAAGTTTGCAGTTGAATTCCTAACCTTCAGTCCTCCAAAGTGATCTCTATGTTCATTTGTTATATCAGATAACAAATTCTATTATTCTAGCTTCTCACACTACAAATTTGGAATCAATCTACTTTCTTTTTCCTTCTATTTCTTCTTCAAACTTCCCTCTGAAGTCTGCACCTAAAAAATGAGCACCAAAAAGTTGAAATATTCCACCTATAGTTGAGTCAACACAGAGTATCAGAATCACTAGAGTCAAAAAGCATGTCACCTTGTATGTCCTCTTGTTTTCTCCACTGTGTAAAAGAATATGTGATGAGTCAGCATAACAGTCCCACTGAATTTTGAATTCTAGATGAGAGTTACGTATATCATTAATGGACCTGTTTAGAAGTGTGTGTGTGTGTGTGTGTGCACATGCGTGTGCATTTGGCAAAAGACAGACTTTGTACTTCTCTCGTGATTTCAACTGAGGTCGAGTAAAAGTGTACGTCGCTCAGTTGCGACGTAAAATTTCACTCGAACTCAGTTGAGTCTGACTCTTTGTGACCCAGGCACTGTAGCTCTTCTGTCCATGGTGTTATCCAGGAGAGACCACTGGAATGGATAGCCATTCTCTTTTCCAGGGGATCTTCCCAACCCAGGGATAAACTCAGGTCTTCTAATTGCAGGCAGATTCCCTACCATCTGTGTTACCAGGGAAGCCCAACTGAGGTCAAAGAGAAGCCAAATCACTGACTGCGTCTGATCTGAGATGCTTACCTTTGACCAGAAGGACACTCCCGGGAGTGACACTCTTTTCTTTATCCTCTAAAGTGATGCATTTATTTCTTCAGGAGCCCTTTGGGATTCCTTCCACACAGAAGCCCAGAAATATGTACCATAGTCTCCAAAGACATAATTAGAATTCATTTGAAGTATGGGGATAATGTGTTAATTAGGATATAACAATATGATGAGTACTTCATTAAAAATTGGCTCTTTAAATGGATCTAAGTCACAGTCTTACTATTACATATGTCTGATAATTGAAGCTCTCCAAATTGCATTAATTAGACTTCTCCAAAATGAATCATGCAAATCATAATTTTCTTCTTTGCCATATGCTTTTCTGTCAAGGCCACACTTCCTTTTCTCATTCATCAGACGATTCCAACCCATCTTTGTTGTTATGGCTTGGATTGTATCCCTTCAAAACTTTTGTTGGAGCGCTAACCTCCCCTGGCTTACTAACTCAGAATATGACTGTATTTGTAGATGGTGGGGATAGTCATGTCTGGCTCTTTGCCACCCCATGGACTGCAGCCTGCCAGGTTTCTCTGTCCATGGGATTTGTGGGGCAAGAATACTGGAGTGGGTTGCCATTTCCTTCCCCAGGGATCTTCCCAACCTAAAGACTGAACTCACATCTCCTGTATTTCAGGCAGATTCTTTACTGCTGAGCCACCAGGGAAGCAGGTAGGGCCTTAAGAGACATGTTGAAAGGTTTACTTCTTCTTTTCCAATCTGGATTCCTTTCATTTCCTTTTCTGCTCTGATTGCTGAGGCCCAAACTTCCAGAACTATATTGAATAGTAGTGGTGAAAGTGGGCACCCTTGTCTTGTTCCTGACTTTAGGGGAAATGCTTTCAGTTTTTCACCATTGAGGGTAATGTTTGCTGTGGGTTTGTCATATATAGCTTTTATTACGTTGAGGTACGTTCCTTCTATTCCTGCTTTCTGGAGAGTTTTTATCATAAATGGATGTTGAATTTTGTCAAAGGCCTTCTCTGCATCTATTGAGATTATCATATGACTTTTATTTTTCAATTTATTAATGTGGTGAATTACATTGATTGATTTGCGGATATTGAAGAATCCTTGCATCCCTGGGATAAAGCCCACTTGGTCGTGGTGTATGATCTTTTTAATGTGTTGTTGGATTCTGATTGCTAGAATTTTGTTAAGAATTTTTGCATCTATGTTCATCAGTGATATTGGCCTATAGTTTTCTTTTTTTGTGGCGTCCTTGTCAGGTTTTGGTATTAGGGTGATGGTGGCTTCATAGAATGAGTTTGGCAGTTTACCTTCCTCTGCAATTTTCTGGAATAGTTTCAGTAAGATAGGTGTTAGCCCTTCTCAAAATTTTTAGAATTCAGCTGGGAAGCCATCTGGACCTGGGCTTTTGTTTGCTGGAAGTTTTCTGATTACAGTTTCAATTTCCATGCTTGTGATGGGTCTGTTAAGAATTAAAAGCTTCTGCACAACAAAGGAAACTATAAGTAAGGTGAAAAGACAGCTTTCTAAATGGGAGAAAACAATAGCAAATGAAGCAACTGACAAACAACTAATCTCAAAGATATACAAGCAACTTATGCAGCTCAACTCCAGAAAAATAAACGAAAATAGTTTCAGTAAGATAGGTGTTAGCTCTTCTCAAAATTTTTGGTAGAATTCAGCTTTTAAATGTCTCATTCTGATCCTCTAGCAAAGTCACCTTCCTTCTGAACTGTTGTTCAAGTTCAGCTTGGTCCTCCGCTCTACTTATTCATATTCTTATTTCTCTGACCTTCTTGTTCAGCCACGAGGCATGCTCGACGAGTTCAAGTGCAGTGGAACCGCAGTCAAAAAGTCACGGAAGAGTTATTTCTGATTCTTTTTTACTGTATTTTTATGTTCCCCTAGAGGGAATTGAATTTCCTCACTTAAAATGTTGAACATTGGAAAGATTTGTATTTCACTATAATAAATAACTTGTTATTAATACCTGCTATTAAAATAAGATAATTTAATAAACTATTGGGTGCCTATGGAAAGATTTGGGGGTTAATGTGAAGTGGAGAAAAATCTGTTATTAAGAGAAATTATATTTTTAATTTTCATGGTGCACAAGAAATTATAACACAAGTGTATAAGATTTGAAGAATTTACGTACAGATAAATTTGAAAATTTGTAACGGAATCTTATTTGGACTCTCTCTTACGTTATACATCTACTTCAGGAGACATCTTTTCGAGGGGGTCAACAGTGGTAGTACATGGTTTCTGGCTCCGGTTCCGTGTAAGATTTTTAGCTGACGGAGTTTTAGTTCCCGTTACGTATCTCAGAGACTTCTCAATGGTCTAAGAACCACTTCATAAGAGGCTGCCCTTAGCTGGCTGACTTCTTTGCAGCCCTGTGGACTGCAGCACACCAGGCTGCCCTGTCCTTCACCATCTCCCAGAGTTCCCTCACACTCAGGTCCGTGAGGTCAGTGGTGCTGTCTCACCATCTCATCCTCTGCCACTCCCTTCTCCTTTTCCTCCCAGTTTTCCCTAGCATCAGAAACTTTTCTAGTGAGTCGGCTCTTCTCATCAAGTGGCCAAAGTTTTGGAGTTTCAGCCTCAGCATCAGTCCTTCCAGTGAATATTCAGGACTAATTTCCCTTAGGGATTGCTTGGTTTGACTTTGTAACTCTATCATAATTGTAAAGTCCTCTAGAGGTTATGCTTCAATTTTCCCTGACAGTGTAGCTCAATATTTAATACTTGTTAGTGGCTCCTGATCCCTTGGGATATGATGGAATAGAATATTCATTCTGGTTTTATATTTAGTTGGATGATAGAAAAAACCTGTAACATGGTTAGTAGCATTTTCCATTTGCCCCCCCACCC
>SJYC01043264.1:0-32674 GCA_006408675.1 Madoqua kirkii
GGCACAGCCCATGATAGAATATGACACGAATACAAATACAACACAAATATTGTGTAAAGCAACTCCTTGGAGCATATAGTGTAGAAAAGGAAAAATGTAGGTTGTTTTTTACTTTTTCCTTGGTCCTTCCAGGAGTCAAATCTGTTATGGGGAGATGCTGCTCTGCAGATGTTTAATTCTGTAACATGGCATTAAATTCATTTGTTCACTTCCAGAGCAGCTCTGGTCCTTCTGTCGGCACTAAGCCTATGAAGTTGCTCTCAGAAAGACCCTTCTGTGTCTTCTCACTGACACAGCTGACTCTTTGTTCATTTTGCTCATGGAACGTGAGTGACTACCCATTACCAGGACTGAATTAGGGGTCAGCTTGTGTTGGTAAAGCTCCAGGGCCATCTATTAGATGGACCATTGGAGTACATAGAACTGTAAACAGACGTCAAAATTATGGACTTTACAGTAGACAAAAAGAAATAATATTTGAAATGTGAATAGATAATTTCTTTCTAAGCATAAACTACGATGAAGAGATCGTGACGGAAATGTAAAAAGACCAACATGCATAAAAGTAATCTGTCTCTTTCAAAAGACCTTAGATCAAATCAAAAGATGAAGTATTAAGGGACTTATATAACATGACACAGGATAACCATCTCCTATATATAAAATGCTTTTGGAAATCAGTGTGGAAAAGATAAAGGTTTTATTGGAAAAAATAGAGTAAGAATATGAAAGGGCATTTCATCAAAGAAGAAATATAAACCATATTAAATATTGTTAAGTTTCTATATCATATATTTTTAAAGTATAATTTAATAATAGTAGTAGCACATTAATTTATTAAAAGATAATATCTATTGTTAGTGAAGGTCTGGGAAACTAAGCAGACCTTGGCTTTTCTGGTGGGAATATGAAATCATTCAAAAACTTTTGAGGTACATTTGACCATATTTCAATCAACTTTATATGTCCAAGAGAGCTGAAATGATTTCTGTTGATAGGAGTTTGGCCAGAAGAAATGATCAGAAATGAGTATAAAAATAAATTGTGTAAATATGTTAATACAAGAGTTATTTACAATAAAAATTTTAGAAACATCCAGAATAGCACAAAAGAACGATTGAGATAAATACATAAATAGAGCTTGGCCAAAACCAGAATTGATATGACTGTGAAAGTTTTATTTGGAAAAGCATTTAAAGACATTTGGAAATATTTGTTAGCCTAAGTGTGGAATAACAGGATTTAAACCAGAATATATACTATTATTCATGTCTTTTAAAGTAATTTTGTGTGTGTGCATGTTGTAAATATTTACATTGAGGCTACAGTTAATTTGTTATCTTTACATTTCCCTGTTTAATAATGAACAGTGAATAAACATTCCCTGGTAGCTCAGACGGTAAAGCGTTTGTCTACAATCCGGGAGACCTGGGTTCGATCCCTCGGTAGGGAAGATTCCCTGGAGAAGGAAACGGCAATCCACTCCAGTACTCTTGCCTAGAAAATCCCATGGACAGAGGAGCTTGGTGCAGGCTACTGTCCATGGGGTCGCAAAGAGTCGGGCACAACTGAGCGACTTCACTTCACTTCAGTGAGTATGTATTAATTTTATAGTTAGGAGAATAGTACAGGGGTTCCCTTTAGGAGCCAAGAGTTTGGGTTTCTGTTAATATCTGTAAGTAAAGATGCTTTCAACAGGTTCTCCCCTCCCACCTCCCGAGTGAAGGGAGTCCCTCAGGTTCTACCTGCCGCTGTTCTTGTCCTTCTCTCTGTCCCCAGTGGCGCTACACCTTTCATATTGTCTGTAACATCTCAGGGAGTGTTTCCCACCATGTTTTTCCCACCAATGAGTTTTTCCCACCATGTGAATGTTTCCCACCGTGTTTCCCATCCTGACCACTTTTGCGCTCTCCACTGGTGGGCTACTGTGACACCATAGTGACACATGGGAAATCTCACCCATTTTCTCCAATTTGACCCTGCTTCTCACTTCTTTAATTCTGTTAATGCTTGGTGTTATTTCTTGTGTCAAAAGTATCTTGGACTTTTTCCCCCTTTGCTTCTCACACCTGCATCCTCAAGCTCGTCTTACTAAGATATACCAAACACCTTCACCCGTATCAAGTAAGAGGTCTCCTTATATTCAGGTGCACCCAGCTTCACCGTTGAGTCGATGCTCTACACCGCGCTCACGCTAATCTTCTGAGCTTCTTGAAGTCCAGCTCTGATCCTGACCACACCTTCCTCCAGGTCTTGCCTGGTTTATAAGATGAGTGTGTACTCATTCTCTCTGTGCTGCCTCAGCTCTCACTGCTGGCAGTTTCAGACAAACCCCTTTGCTCCATCTACGAGAACATAGCCTCTCCTGACTTCAGTCCCTCACTAAAACTCCTGTTTCATCTCCACCTTCGCGGAACCTCTCCATTCCTCAGCATCCAGCTTAAAGCTTTTTTCCCTCTAGGAATAAATCAGCAGCTGTCACGTGAGTGATAGTTGTTTTTCACTCTCTCTTTTTCCTCTGTGTTGAATTGAGACAGCTTAGGGTGTGTGAGGAAGAATTTAGGTATTTGCTGTCTGCTGAACTGTGCGGTTTTCTTATGCACCTAATTTGGTTTCTTACTGGGATGACTTTGCTACGTAAACAACAGCTACTTAAGCAATCTGTTGTTCTGGAGGAATTACTATACCCTTTCATTTTTAAAAGTTTGGACTATGAATTACATAGTCATCTTATTTCTCCAATATAAAATACTTGACCACAGTTGTTAATGAATATATAGCAACTGATATACTATGAGCTCAAGGACTAAAGGAATTCATCTGAGGTAAAAGAATGTTTTTCTAGATCTGGTACTGGAAAAAAAAAAAAGAATTAAGCTATTGTATTCTGTTAGAACTGTGCATTCTAGATGACCTTTCAAAGAGGTTTGTATATTAAATTTAGTTGTTGATGTCTAAGGGAAACCAGGCACAAGCGTCTAAGAATCGTCTCCCAGAGAAGACACACAGGACTTAATTCCCTCAGCAACCAGTCAGGTGGTCAGCTTTCACACATGTAAGATGGTATCTACTAGAATCTCGTAGACTGAGAGCCAGTGGTTTTTACTGGAGGCTGGTCATGTAGACAGCTTCTGCTTGTCATGTACGCAAATTCCAGACTCCAAGATACAAAGCAGGGGTTCAAAACAGCCCATATCACTTGCACAGTTTATCATTAGTGAACTACTTTCATCCGTTAGGTGGGTGGTGACTCGCTGTTCACACTGTTGCACACTGTTCTGGGAACCCATGGCAGGCAAGGCGCAAGCAGGGAAATGGGAAGAAGACTCAAGGAGCTGCCGGAGCCGCGAACACATTTCTTCTCTCCCGACTGGCGCAGCAGCCAGAGCGGCAGACACGCTGTTTCTCTCTCGGCTGTTGACCCAGGCGGCAGCCGAGAGGCAGCCTCCTCACCATAAGATGGTCCCAGGGGCTTTTTCAGGTGCAGCTCACGGATGCTTCCAGAGCACAAGAAGCCCGTGGCCAAGCGAGTTCCTGTGACGGGCACGCGCCTGCGCTGTAAGAGCGCTCAGCTGTTACACAGTCGTGATTTACAAAACAGAGGGTGAGAGCTAGAGGATGTGGAGGGGAAGGCTGACCACACCCTCTTGCTCATTTGCTCCTTCTTTCAGGTGGGAACCCTCCTAAAATCCGCATTCCCGCAGTGCTGGAGCATGAGTCATTGCTTAGAGCCTCTGCCTCTCGGGGCCCTGCTACCAGTGTTAGCTCTTTCATCGAAGCAGGCCTTTCCAGGGCTAGCAGGCCTGCTCTGCAAACTCCTTTATGGACAACCCTGTTAACCAGAAATAATCATTTTAGGCTCTAACAGTGTTTCAGGCATTCAGTTTGTTCTTGTGTGCGAGTTGACGCAGAGATCATCTTTTAAAGTAGACAGAAGCTTCAGAAATAACTTGTTGGATAGACTTTCTGAGACTGAAAATATTTTCTCATCTTTTACACCCTGTGGTGTACACTGGAGCTTTCTCTTGGAGGGCCAGTTTTCCCATCTCTTTCTTGGTGCTGGTTCAGTGATGTTGTATTTGTGCTTTGGAACTGGTTATTTGGGGAATATTTATATCACAAAGACCAGCAAATAGTGTAAGTCGGGATATCCCCCCACCCTGAAGGGAGCCAGTTGTTAAACTTTATTAGCATGCCACCACCTGTATCCCCTTACCATTTATTCTATAAATACTGTGTTCCTCTAAGTGGTAGGAAGAAAATGTATATAATTTGTGTGAAATACTAACTTAGGGTACTGAAAAGCTACTGGTCCAAATTTCCCACTTGGTTCATATTATTCTTTTGATGTATTGCGGCTTCCTTCAAAAGCAGGGGTTCAAAACAGCCCATATCACTTGCACAGTTTATCATTAGTGAACTACTTTCATCCGTTAGGTGGGTGGTGACTCGCTGTTCACACTGTTGCACACTGTTCTGGGAACCCATGGCAGGCAAGGCGCAAGCAGGGAAATGGGAAGAAGACTCAAGGAGCTGCCGGAGCCGCGAACACATTTCTTCTCTCCCGACTGGCGCAGCAGCCAGAGCGGCAGACACGCTGTCTTCTCTCTCGGCTGTTGACCCAGGCGGCAGCCGAGAGGCAGCCTCCTCACCATAAGATGGTCCCAGGGGCTTTTTCAGGTGCAGCTCACGGATGCTTCCAGAGCACAAGAAGCCCGTGGCCAAGCGAGTTCCTGTGACAGGCACGCGCCTGCGCTGTAAGAGCGCTCAGCTGTTACACAGTCGTGATTTACAAAACAGAGGGTGAGAGCTAGAGGATGTGGAGGGGAAGGCTGACCACACCCTCTTGCTCATTTGCTCCTTCTTTCAGGTGGGAACCCTCCTAAAATCCGCATTCCCGCAGTGCTGGAGCATGAGTCATTGCTTAGAGCCTCTGCCTCTCGGGGCCCTGCTACCAGTGTTAGCTCTTTCATCGAAGCAGGCCTTTCCAGGGCTAGCAGGCCTGCTCTGCAAACTCCTTTATGGACAACCCTGTTAACCAGAAATAATCATTTTAGGCTCTAACAGTGTTTCAGGCATTCAGTTTGTTCTTGTGTGCGAGTTGACGCAGAGATCATCTTTTAAAGTAGACAGAAGCTTCAGAAATAACTTGTTGGATAGACTTTCTGAGACTGAAAATATTTTCTCATCTTTTACACCCTGTGGTGTACACTGGAGCTTTCTCTTGGAGGGCCAGTTTTCCCATCTCTTTCTTGGTGCTGGTTCAGTGATGTTGTATTTGTGCTTTGGAACTGGTTATTTGGGGAATATTTATATCACAAAGACCAGCAAATAGTGTAAGTCGGGATATCCCCCCACCCTGAAGGGAGCCAGTTGTTAAACTTTATTAGCATGCCACCACCTGTATCCCCTTACCATTTATTCTATAAATACTGTGTTCCTCTAAGTGGTAGGAAGAAAATGTATATAATTTGTGTGAAATACTAACTTAGGGTACTGAAAAGCTACTGGTCCAAATTTCCCACTTGGTTCATATTATTCTTTTGATGTATTGCGGCTTCCTTCTGTGGCTCAAACAGTAAAGAATCTGCCTGCAATGCAGGAGACCTGGGTTCAATCCCTGGGTCAGGAAGATCCCCTGGAGACGGCAGTGGCAGCCAACTCAGTACTCTTTCCTGGAAAATCCCATGGACAGAGGAGCCTAGTGGGCTACAGTCCATGGGGTCCGCAAAGAGTCTGACACAACTGCATGACTGACACTTTCACGTTCTGACATATTAGTCTCTAAACTTAGAATTCTCAAGTTTATCCATCACTAAGGAACTACTGATTGGGTTATTTTTAATTATGGAAATATTTTTTTAATTCCTTCTTTCAAATGAACTTCTAAGATGCTATGCTGTCAAAGCCAGACAACCTAATTTTATCTTTCTTTAAACTCTTGCTTGTTAAATTATCAGTGTAAAATGGCTCCAAAGCAGTGTCCTATTCCCAAATTGTTGCTGGCAGATACTTAGTATTCTGGAGAGGCCATTCCACTCACCTGCCTTTACTGATCTCAGCTGGCAGTGAGGAGCAGTGTAGCTGGGCAACGAAAGTAAGGTGGAATCATGCCTTTTTACTGAGCCAGTCAGTTCCAAAGAGAGCATGTGAGGTCGGCGATGAGCATAGAAGAGGGAAGAGAATGTGCGCAGCCTTCTTGCAGCGTGAGTCACTACTTAGAACCTCTGCTTTGGGAACTCTGCTACCAGTATTAGCTCTATAATGTGTGTGCTTAGTCACTCAGTTGTGTCCAACTCTTTGCAACCCCACGGACTGCAGCCCGCCAGGCTCCTCTGTCCGTGGGGATTCTCCAGGCAAGAATACTGGAGTGGGTTGCCATGTCCTCCTCCAGGGAATCTTCCCAACCCAGGGGTTGAACCCAGGTCTCCCACATTGCAGGCGGAGTCTTTACTGTCCGAACCCCCAGGAAAGCCTGCTGTTGAATATTCTGAGATGATTCTTCCTCAATTAAATCAAAACATGATGCAGTTTTCAGGGCTTCTCTCGTTGCCCAGGTGGCAAAGAATCTGCCTGCAATGCAGGAGACCTGGGTTCAATTCCTGGATTGGGAAGATCGCCTGGAGAAGGAAATGGCAACCCACTCCAGCATTCTTGCCTGGAGAATCCCATGGACAGAGGAGCCTGGCAGGCTACAGCCCATGGGGTTGTAAGAGTCGGGCATGACTTAGTGACTAAACCACCACATGCAGTTGTAAAGATCTTTTGTAGTGTTATTCCAGCCTTGCCTCTGCCTCCTTCCCTCCACTTACTCTGAAGGCAGACTCTATCAGACTTTTTCATGCCTCTTTACAATTTCATGGGAGTGACCCCTTTCTTATCTTTGACTCATGGCCAGTTATTCATCTTAAGATTCAACTCAGAGCACCACCACTTTTTTCCCAGAATTTAGACTCTCTTTTGTGATTGCTTAGATTTTCATATAGATTTGCATACCCTTCTATAATCATTTTTAAGTTAATGAAGGTTGTATGTTTGCTCTGTGTGTTGGGGTGTGTGCGCACATTTTCTTCCCATTCCATACACTGTAAGCTCTCTTGGACAAAGACTGTGTTTTCCTAGTCTTTGTAGTCCCAAGATACAATTGCTATATTCAGACTTTTTGTAGGACTGAATTTTTAAAAAAGGTTTCAGAGTAGAATACTATTTGATTTCCTCTCTAACATAGAACCTTCAATAATCACTCTCTGTGTCATGATTTGCCTTTTTATGCTTTTTAGGCAGATACACAGATTGACCGAGAACATCAGAACTTCTATGAGGCATCACTAGAATATGTCTTTAAAATTCAAGAAGTTCAGGAAAAAAAGAAGTTTGAATTTGTCGAACCGGTAAGATCTATTTTCTGTATAAAATAGTAGCTATGATACATCTTCTAAGAAAAATTTGCAGTTTTTTTCTGTTGACAATTATGGTTTTTAAAAATAAGAGAGAAGCGTGGGAGAGTATTTAGGTGGAGCATGGAGCACTTTAGGGCAATGAAATGCCCTCATCTATAGGACGCTGTAATGGCCGATACATGTTATTCATTATACATTTGTCAAAACCTGTAGCAGGTACAATACCAGGAGTGAACTGTTATATAAACTATGAACTTTCATAATAATATGTCAGTACTGGGTTATCATTTTGAAACCTATGTGCCCCACTGATGAAGGTGTTAATAATGGGACCCCGTGTGGGTAAGGGCCGGGGTTGGGGTGTGAGCTCTAATTTCTGTTAAGCTTTCCTGTAAATCTAGCACTGCTCTGAAATAGCCTGTTGATTTAAAAAGCCTAAAACTTAACAGTAAAGTATGTATATTACATATACCTAAGGGAAAACACCTCACCACTACAGTGGCCCATTTATCAAACCTTTCGTTGAAGGGAGAGAAGGTAAGGCTGTATTTCTTCCTTTGTTCCACTCTGCTTCCTTACAAGGCAGGGACCTGCCTGACTTTCCAGTGAAGTCATTTATTTTCCTAAGTCAGTGTAAAAAGTAATGTATTCCCTAATGTAAACTGCATTGCAGAAAAGAACAGGTGGCTGGTCTTTATAAACTTACTTCGTTTTCTTGGCATTTTTTCCCAAGTAATACCTTAATATATTACAATATTGCCTGAATAGGCGTTTTCATGAGGCATCATCTGTGATGAATAATGGTAAGTTCTGTAGTCAAGATGATAGGGTATTGATCATAAAATATATAAGAAATCAAATATATAATTTAACCCATCTTTTCTTCCTATGTCAGTTTATTTTTTAAAAAAACCAACTATATATTATGAGCAATAAAATATCATTTAGTGGAGGGAGAAGGGAAGATAACATTTCTAAATGTATTTGGAAATTTTATTTCCTGATGAAAGCCCATCAGTGATTACCTAAAGGTGATGGGAAACTGGGACAGAGCAGAGTCCACGAAGAGACTTAGCCCCTGCCTGGCTCTGTACCCCCGCTTCACCCCTGTCCCTTCAGCTGGAGCCACCTGCCTTTCTGCTGGCCACTTCGCAAGTTTCCAAGACCAGCCCTTCACTTCGAAGGCTTTAAGGGACTGGAGACCACACCACAGGCTCAAGAATTTAACAGTTTAGCTATTATATAAATAGGTTAGTTGGTAAAAAATTCTCCTGCAATGTGGGAGACCTGGCTTCGATCCCTGGGTTAGGAAGATCCCCTGGAGAAGGGAAAAGCTCCACTCCAGTATTCTGGCCTGGAGAATTCCATGGACTGTATAGGATCCATAGGATCTCTGGGATCGTAAAGAATCGGACAGGACTGAGCGACTCTCACTGTGATGACCGCCTTGACTCCCAAGTTCTGTTTGCCAAACACTAAGTCCTTAAACCCCCTAGTTTGGATTGATAGCCTCTTATTTAGCAGATGCCTTGGGGTCTGATAAACTTTCACTTGGCTTTCGGAAACTCAGCTGGATTTCTTGGACGTAGGGTCAGCTTGACAAGCCCTCATCAAGGAAGATGACTAATTCTTAAGATTCCTACTCCTCTTCTCATGGAGTAGGTCCTGTCTCTGAGTCATATCATGGTTTTTGAAGCCTGTCTCCTTGTTGGCACACTTCCCCTTTGGCCTGCCTCTTGGGATTTCTGAATGTCAGCTCTTTGTTAGAGTGTCCCCATTAGTTCTGATGCTTTCCCTTCACCCTCCTTCCTTGTGTGTTCCCATTCCCTGCAGATACTCTGCTCATCTGCTCTGCGGGTCTTCCTCACACCTGGAATGATCCTTCCAGAGCTGTAGTAACTCTCTCCTCTGAAGAGGCACGTGTATAGCCCGTTTCCCCATCCAAGACTCTTGTATAGCCCATCCTGTCTGGGAACAGTGAACCAAACCGTTCTGTAAGATGGCATCAGGTATATAAGGAAAAGGTTGTAAAATCATTTGCTCACAGGTCACAGAAGGAATGCTAAGAATTTGTGAATTCGTGTGACAATACAGGTAGAGAATTGGAAACTGTCCTTCAACTGAAATATTTCTTCCTTCCTTCTGCGGTATCCCATACTGGGATGGTCTGATAAGTCTTCTGTAATGCATGCCTTTCTGGTGACACCACAGTCAAGGTCGAAGTTAAATTTGTCCTTCTTCCAAAATATTTTCCTGGCTGCTGGATTTCTCTTATTAGAATGTCTGGCCAAACCAAATAGTACTGTCAGTTTTGTCTCTCTCATTCCATTTCCAGCCACACAGTCTCATCCGTGGGATTTACTTAATTTCCACCCCCGTACTGAGAAGAATAGAAATGGGAGCACAGAACATGGGCTTGCTACTCTTTAGGTTATACATTTACAAATTAATTTAGAGGAAAAAAGCCTTTAAGATTTCAAAAACAAAACCCCCAGGAGCTATAAAGATAAAAACACATAAGGATACTTTAATATCTTTGAAGGTTATTTCCTGCAGAAATCCAATTCCTGTTGTGTAAAGCTTTATATTGAAGAAATGAAGCAATCTATGCTAGTTTAGCTGAGATTTGTTTGACAAATAAGCATTAGAGTAAAGCAAAGTACTTTAGGGATGCGACTTAAACAGATTCTATGATAGCAAGTAGAAAATATAAATAGTTCTGTTGATTCCCATTAAATAATATTTTTCCTTTATGATGATCATTTGAGACTAATTTTCCATGATTTCAATTAACGTCAAGATCCTCCTATAGTTGACCTTTGAACAATATGACTTTGAACGGTGTGGATCCCACTCATATGCAGATGTTTCAATAAATACCACAGTACTACACAGTCTGCAGGTTGGCTAGGTCTGTGGATGCAGAGCATCAGATGCCATGACTGGTCTGTAAAATTATACACAGAGTTTCAGAAGGTGTGTGTGTGTGTGTTGTGTGCACACACACGTGCATGAGCATATAGGCATCCTTAATTCCCACATTATTTAAAGGTCAACTTGTACTTATGATAAAATGTCTGCAGAATATTCAGGTGGTACCCGGAAAAGATGTTCCTACAGCTTCATTATTCTTGGGAGAATCTGAGTCTAATATATGGGAAAAGAGGGACATTTATATATTTTTTATAAATTACTGTTTCTGAAATATACAGAAAGCCAGCTTTGTAAACTCAGTTTTCCGTTAGCTATATGATTTTAATGGCCTTTTCCCCTTGTTTATCATAGTTTATTTGGAATGCAATGGTAGCTAATTCATGATCTCTAGACTCGCACTACTCAGTGTGGTAGCAACTACTTATGTGTGACTGTCAAACCCGTGAATGAGACTAGTGTAGATTAAGATGTGCTCCAAACCTGAAACACACACTAGATTGCAAAGGCTTAGTACAAAAAAGAAAGCCTTTCCTTTTTAAAGAAATATCATTAAATCCTCTTTGATATTGATTATATGTTGAAATGATAATCTTTTGAATACACTGTATAAAATATTAAATTTCACTTGGTTCAAGTTTCTTGTGACTACTAGAAAATCAAAATTTTCACATTAGTTTGCATTTGTGGTTTACGTTATATTTCTGTCTGGCAGTGCTGGACTGTATTCTTTTTTAGATTTGCCAACAAGATGTGTGAGTTCAGGTCTGTAATGGGGGGAAAGAGATCAGAGAGGAAGAAATATGATTTCCTGATTCTTGATTGTAAGATCCTCCTGTTTCTCAGAGTTGCTCAGATTTTATGAGAATTTTGAGGGATTAGGAGAAAAACCTTGAGAAGTAGCTGAATGTGAACAGCCCACATAAGAGAGTTGAATGCCCTGTCTTGAAAGTCTGTTATGGGACATGAAGTTTGTGGCTCAGAAAACCAAAATAATCTTGTTACAACTTAACTCCCTTACGGTTCATTCACCTGCAGCTGGTGGATATTTTGACTGTATCCTGCAAACGTACGTAGTTGGGACTAGTGTTCTGTGAGCAACTATTCTGTGTCCTGTGTTTTCTGCATTCTCCCATGTGGACCCCACCATGGCTTTATTATTGGTAGTTTTTATCCTTCAAGATGAGGAACTTAAGTCACAGAAAGAGTATTGGTTGCCTGAGGTCACAAACCTAAAGAGGAGAACCAGGAAGCCAGAACCCACGTGCAGAGTTAACAATTTCATACCACCAACAGCCTTAAAGACCGCTTCATTACAAAGTTAGTTCTTATTGCTTGCTCTGACCAAATAAAACTGGAAAACTGAACTGTAAATTTATTTTAATTCCTTAAAAATTAGAAGAAGAAAACAAGAGATTTTGATTGAGTCCATGAACATATCTGTTCGATCATTCACTTGATCTTCCATCCTTCTCTCGTAATTCTGTTTTAAGTTGTCTCCTGAGGCCACAGGTAACTGGCTGCTTTTCATATAGAGACAAAGTATAATGGCTGAGTGACCATAAGTTGAAGTTTGGCCTCAGTCTGACAGCTCTCTGAATTTGGAATGCTTTTCCAATTCTGTGATCCTCAGGTTTTTATCTGTCAGTCGGGGATAAACTTTGTGTGTAGTTCCCAGAGTTGTCACAACTGATGCAGGTAATGCACAAAGTACCTGGTTTGTCATAAGCGTCAATAATCTAGTGTGAGCTTTCATGTGGACTGTTATCACTAGATAAGAAAACAATATTGATGAGTCATTTATCCGTATGCTTCAAAGCCAAATAAAGCTTTTTCAAAACCACATTTTAGTAGTTTTTATCCTTCAAGATGAGGAACTTAAGTCACAGAAAGAGTATTGGTTGCCTGAGGTCACAAACCTAAAGAGGAGAACCAGGAAGCCAGAACCCACGTGCAGAGTTAACAATTTCATACCACCAACAGCCTTAAAGACCGCTTCATTACAAAGTTAGTTCTTATTGCTTGCTCTGACCAAATAAAACTGGAAAACTGAACTGTAAATTTATTTTAATTCCTTAAAAATTAGAAGAAGAAAACAAGAGATTTTGATTGAGTCCATGAACATATCTGTTCAATCATTCACTTGATCTTCCATCCTTCTTTCGTAATTCTGTTTCAAGTTGTCTCCTGAGGCCACAGGTAACTGGCTGCTTTTCATATAGAGACAAAGTATAATGGCTGAGTGACCATAAGTTGAAGTTTGGCCTCAGTCTGACAGCTCTCTGAATTTGGAATGCTTTTCCAATTCTGTGATCCTCAGGTTTTTATCTGTCAGTCGGGGATAAACTTTGTGTGTAGTTCCCAGAGTTGTCACAACTGATGCAGGTAATGCACAAAGTACCTGGTTTGTCATAAGCGTCAATAATCTAGTGTGAGCTTTCATGTGGACTGTTATCACTAGATAAGAAAACAATATTGATGAGTCATTTATCCGTATGCTTCAAAGCCAAATAAAGCTTTTTCAAAACCACATTTTTAATTTTAACATGCTTTAAAATATGCATCTAAATCCTATAAGAACATTTTCACTTTATTTTTTTTAGACTTCAGTCTTTTTGTATTATGTTTAAACGTCATAAGGAAAAGTGCAAATAAGCAATTAAATATAAACTGAAGCATGCTCCTTTTAATACTCATCCCTTAGACTGCTAAATGTATTTTTAAATCATTTTCTGAAAAAAAACTAAGGTAATTTAGTTGACATGCTTTAGCTCTTTAGCTTATTATATCATGAATTATGCTTATAAAATGCTTTTTAGCTTTTCTAATAGGTGTGAATATTTTTGAAACTGAACAACTACTTGCTAAGTTAAAAAAGTCTCTCAGATAGTATGTAGACCTTCAGGTCCTGAAAGCAAAAGATTTTGTGTTTATTTTCAATATTAATGGTTAACAATAGTATAGAAAATTTAAAGTAGATTAAAGTGAGAAAATAAGACAGTATTATTTCTTTTAAAAAAGACATTGTAGGACTAAAAGTTAGATTTCTATTCTGCTGAAAAGTAAGTGCAGTCATTCTGTAAAAATGAAACAATAAAGCTCTCCTTAGGTTGCATACATTTAAATAAAAGTTTGTTGGTCTTTGGATTTAGTTCTAGGTACTGTTACTGAAAGTTTGAAGTTTGCAGTGACTGTAAGACCATGAAGAATTTTGGAGAAGTCAGAAAAATGCATTCTATCTATTTAACTGACTCATCTCTTATACTTCATTTTAGAAATCCATCATGTAAAGGCCTGGTCTAAACATAGCTTCTGCTGGATTTTATCACATTGATGGCCACATTACCTTCTTCATTCCCATTGAGTTGAAAAGATAATCTGACTATTCTTTATTGCCTTGTTTCTTTACCAAAGAAGTTTCAGCTCTGTCTGTTTCATTTGAATTCCATCCGCTTGAAATATTGGAAATTCATCTTGAGGAACTCCAGTGAGTCTTCACTGCTGAGGCAATATATAGCCATGACTTCAGAAAGTTTTGGCTTCTTAAATTAATTGAATCTGTGTTCATATCTGTTCATTCACTCATTTGTTCTTTCATACGGTTTTCATTGACTTCCCTGGTGGTCCAGTGGTTAAGAATACACCTGCCAATGCACGGAACGTGCGTTCAGTCTCTGCTCTGGGAGATCCCATGGGCCTGGGCGCAACTAAGCCTGTGCACCAGAACTGCTGAGCCCTTGAGTCTAGAGCTGGCACCCTGCCACGAGAGAAGCCACCGCAGTGGGAATCCTGCACACTGCAGCAGAGGATTTGAGTGGGAAAGACTAGAGGTCGCGCCCAGAAAACTGGAGATCCTAAGGGAACCTCGCATGCAAAGATGAGCACAACAAAGGACAGAGAAGGCAGGGTCTAACAGAAGCAGAAGAGATTCAGAAGAGTGGCAAGAAACAAGTGTCAGAAGAACTATACATAAAAGGATGTAATGACCAGATAACCACAATGGTATGGTCACTCACCTAGAGCCAGACATCATGGAGTGTGAAGTCAAGTGGGCCTTAGAAAGCATCACTATGAACAAAGCTAGTGGAGGGGATGGGATTCCAGCTGAACTATTGAAAATCCTAAAAGATGATGCTATGAAAGAGCTGTACTCAATATGTCAGCAAATTTGGAAAACTCAGCAGTGGCCACAGGACTGGAAAAGGTCAGTTTTCATTCCAATCCCAAAGAAAGGCAATGCCAAAGAATGCTCAAACTACTGCACAATTGCACTCCTCTAACATGCTAGCAAAAAATGCTCAAAATTCTCCAAGCCGGGCTTCTGCAGTAGGTGAACCAAGAACTTCCAGATGTTGAAGCTGGATTTAGAAAAGGTGAGAAACCAGAGAGCAAATTGCCAACATCCACTGAAAAAGCAAGAGAGTTCCAGAAAAACACCTACTTTTGCTTCATTGACTATGCTAAAACCTTTCCAATAAACTGGAAAATTCTGAAAGAGATGGGAATACGACCACCTTACCTGCCTCCTGAGAAATCTATATGCAGGTCAAGAAGCAACAGTTAGGACAAGAATGGAACCACAGACTCCATTCCAAATTGGAAATGGAGTACGAATTGATGGCCACATTACCTTCTTCATTCCCATTGAGTTGAAAAGATAATCTGACTATTCTTTATTGCCTTGTTTCTTTACCAAAGAAGTTTCAGCTCTGTCTGTTTCATTTGAATTCCATCCGCTTGAAATATTGGAAATTCATCTTGAGGAACTCCAGTGAGTCTTCACTGCTGAGGCAATATATAGCCATGACTTCAGAAAGTTTTGGCTTCTTAAATTAATTGAATCTGTGTTCATATCTGTTCATTCACTCATTTGTTCTTTCATACGGTTTTCATTGACTTCCCTGGTGGTCCAGTGGTTAAGAATACACCTGCCAATGCACGGAACGTGCGTTCAGTCTCTGCTCTGGGAGATCCCATGGGCCTGGGCGCAACTAAGCCTGTGCACCAGAACTGCTGAGCCCTTGAGTCTAGAGCTGGCACCCTGCCACGAGAGAAGCCACCGCAGTGGGAATCCTGCACACTGCAGCAGAGGATTTGAGTGGGAAAGACTAGAGGTCGCGCCCAGAAAACTGGAGATCCTAAGGGAACCTCGCATGCAAAGATGAGCACAACAAAGGACAGAGAAGGCAGGGTCTAACAGAAGCAGAAGAGATTCAGAAGAGGTGGCAAGAAACAAGTGTCAGAAGAACTATACATAAAAGGATGTAATGACCAGATAACCACAATGGTATGGTCACTCACCTAGAGCCAGACATCATGGAGTGTGAAGTCAAGTGGGCCTTAGAAAGCATCACTATGAACAAAGCTAGTGGAGGGGATGGGATTCCAGCTGAACTATTGAAAATCCTAAAAGATGATGCTATGAAAGAGCTGTACTCAATATGTCAGCAAATTTGGAAAACTCAGCAGTGGCCACAGGACTGGAAAAGGTCAGTTTTCATTCCAATCCCAAAGAAAGGCAATGCCAAAGAATGCTCAAACTACTGCACAATTGCACTCCTCTAACATGCTAGCAAAAAATGCTCAAAATTCTCCAAGCCGGGCTTCTGCAGTAGGTGAACCAAGAACTTCCAGATGTTGAAGCTGGATTTAGAAAAGGTGAGAAACCAGAGAGCAAATTGCCAACATCCACTGAAAAAGCAAGAGAGTTCCAGAAAAACACCTACTTTTGCTTCATTGACTATGCTAAAACCTTTCCAATAAACTGGAAAATTCTGAAAGAGATGGGAATACGACCACCTTACCTGCCTCCTGAGAAATCTATATGCAGGTCAAGAAGCAACAGTTAGGACAAGAATGGAACCACAGACTCCATTCCAAATTGGAAATGGAGTACGTCAAGGCTGTATATTGTCACCCTGCTTATTTAACTTCTCTTCAGAGTACATCATGAGAAATGCTGGGCTGGATGAAGCACAAGCTGGACTCAAGACTGCTGGGAAAAGTATCAAAAACCTCAGATATGCATTTGCTAATACTCTAATGGCAGAAAGCAAAGAGGAACTAAATAGCCTATTATTGACGAAGGTGAAAGGAGTGAAAAAGCTGGATTAAAACTCAGCATTCAAAAAATGTAGATCATGGCATTCAGTCCCATGACACTTCATGACAAATAGATGGGGACAAAGTGGAAACAGTGGCAGATTTTATTTTTGTAAAAATGGCTTCCCTGGTAGCTCAGATGGTAAAGTGTCTACCTACAATGCGGGAGACCCAGGTTCGATCCCTGGGTCAGGAAGATCTCCTGGAGAAGGAAATGGCAACCTACTCCAGTATTCATGCTTGGAAAATCCCAAGGACCAAGGAGCTTGGTGGGCTACAGTCCATGGGGTCGCAAAGAGTCGGACATGACTGAGAGACCTCACCTTCTTTCTTTAGTTTTTTGGACTTCAAAATCACTGTGGATGGTTGACTGCAGTCATGAAATTAAAAAATGCTTGCTCCTTGGAAGCAAATCTATGACAAACCTAGACAGCGTATTAAAGAGCAGAGATAATCATTTTGCTGACTAAGGTCCATATAGTCAAAGCTATGGTTTTTCCATTAGTCATGAATGGATGTGAGTAGAACTATAAAGAAGGCTGAGCACCAAAGAATTGATGCTATCAAATTGTGATGTTGGAGAAGACTCCTGAGACTCCCTTGGACAGCAGAGATCAAACTAGTCATTGAAAAGACTGAAGCTGAAGCTCCAGTACTTTGGCCACCTGATGTGAAAAGCTGACTCATTGGAAAAGACCATAGGCTGGGAAAGATGAGGGCAAGAGAAGGGAGTGGCAAAGGATGAGATGGTTATATAGCATCACTGACTCAGTGGACGTGAGTTTGTGGAAACTCCAGCAGATGGTGAAGGACAGGGAAGCCTGGCGTGCTGCTGTTCTTAAGGTCGCAGAGTCAGATGGGACTTAGCAACTTTGTAGATACACAGCTTCTCTGATTATTACCCTCTTTGACAAGTTGTCCCCTGTGCCACACTGACTAACCACTTTCATCCATGACTCTTTTCCCTTCGGTTTTCTCATTCATTGCATTAGATAGTGATCCTTTTTCATTCCTATTCAATCCGTACATTAGACTTAAAGTACTTTGTGGTCATTCAGAAGCTATCCTTGCAGTTTTTCTCTCTGTTTTCCTCCAAGTAAAGAATAGCAAAAACCACAGGATTATCTCCTAGGCCAGACACGTGTACAGGATGAAAATTTATGCCTTGCCTGTGCTCTAAGTTTTCCAGTCTTCTTGGAGATTTCAGTGGCCAGATGTAGACATCTATATAAGGCTTTAATCTCTTTTAGTACATTACGATGCTCTGTTTATGAGAAGTGTTTGTATTTTTTAAAAACACTCTTATTGGGAAGTATTACACGTGCTCTTCACTTCACCCAATTATAATTAGCTTTTGTCTGTGGTCTGAGGTAGGTGTCAAACTCCATTCTTTTCCATGTGGCTCTTCACTCATCAAAGAATTCTTTGTTGTAAAGACCATTCTTTACACATTGTGTGATCTTGGCACCCTTGTTGAAAATAAGTTGTTCGTAGATATCTGAGTTTATTTCTAGACT
Source organism: Madoqua kirkii (assembly GCA_006408675.1). Lineage (NCBI taxonomy): Eukaryota > Metazoa > Chordata > Mammalia > Artiodactyla > Bovidae > Madoqua > Madoqua kirkii. The sequence goes on from SJYC01043264.1 coordinate 17,951, forward strand.
CTCAGTTCTCTTCTGTTGATGCGTATGTCTGTCCTTGTTCCAGTATCACACTGTGTTCATTATTCCAGTTCTGCCCAGTTTGGGCATCAGTCATCTGAAATAATTGGAATTACTCCAGATTGCTTTAGAGGCCTGCCCCTTACTCCCATGCTAGCTGCTGCTGCTAAGTCGCTTCAGTCATGCCCGACTCTGTGTGACCTCATAGACAGCACTCCACCAGGCTCCTCCATCCCTGGGATTCTCCAAGCAAGAACACTGCAGTGGGTTGCCATTTCCTTCTCCAATGCAAGAAAGTTAAAAGTGAAACTGAAGTCACTCCATCATGTCCGACTCTGCAGCCTCATGGACTGTAAGCCCATAAGACTCCTCTGTCCATGGGATTCCCCAGGCAAGAGTACTGGAATGGGTAGCCTTTCCCTTCTCCAGGGGATCTTCCCAACTCAGGGATCAAACTCAGGTCTCCTGAATTGCCGGTGGACTCTTTACCAGCTGAGCCACAAGGGAAGCCCAAGAACACTGGAGTGAATAGCCTATCCCTTCTCCAGCATATCTTCCCAACCCAGGAATCGAACCAGGGTCTCCTGCATTGCAGGTGGATTCTTTGCCAACTAAGCTGTGACCTGGTGATTAATCAGCTGAGGAATTGTGAACAGCCTATTCCTTTGCTTACTTGCTATGGTTTTGCTAAATGACTCAGGTCATTTCAGTTCAGTCACTCAGTCGTGTCTGACTCTTTGCGACCCCATGAATCACAGCTCACCAGGCCTCCCTGTCCATCACCAATTCCTGGAGTTCACTCAGACTCACGTCCATCGAATCCATCTGGCCATGTCATCCTATGTCGTTCCTATGTCCTCCAGCCCTCAGTCATTTTCAGTATCAGAGTCTTCCAATAAGTCAACTCTTTGTACGAGGTGGCCAAATATTAGAGTTTCAGCTTTAGCATCAGTCCTTCCAGTGAACACCCAGGACTGAACTCCTTTAGGATGGACTGGTTGGATCTTCTTGCAGTTCAAGGGACTCTCAAGAGTCTTCTCCTACACCACAGTTCAGAAGAATCAATTCTTCAGTGCTCAGCTTTTTTCACAGTCCAACTCTCACATCCATACATGACCACTGGAAAAACCATAGCCTTGACTAGATGGACCTTTGGTGGCAAAGTAATGTCTCTGCTTTTGAATATGTTCTCTAGGTTGGTCATAAATTTCCCTCCAGGGAGGAAACATCTTTTAATTTCATGGCTGCAGTCACCATCTACAGTGATTTTGGAGCCCAAAAAAACAAAGTCTGACACTGTTTCCACTTTCCGCATCTGTTTCCAATGAAGTGATGGGACCAGATGCCATGATCTTCATTTTTGAATGTTGAGTTTTAAGCCAACTTTTTCACTATCCTCTTTTACTTTCATCAACAGGCTTTTTAGTTCCTCTTCACTTTCTCCCATAAGGGTGGTGTCATCTGCATATCTGAGGTTACTGATATTTCTTCTGACAATCTTGATTCCAGCTTGTGTTTCTTCCAGCCTAGCATTTCTCGTGATGTACTCTGCATAGAAGTTAAATAAGTAGGGTGACAATATACAGCCTCAACGTACTCCTCCTTTTCCTATTTGGAACCAGTCTGTTGTTCCATGTCCAGTTCTAATTGTTGCTTCCTGACCTGCATGTAGGTTTCTGAAGAGGCAGGTCAGGTGGTCTGGTATTCCCATCTCTTGAAGAATTTTCCACAGTTTATTGTGATCCACACAGTCAAAAGCTTTGGCATAGTCAACAGAGTAGAAATAGATGTTTTTCTGGAACTCTCTTGCTTTTTCCATGATCCAGCGGATGCTGGCAATTTGATCTCTGGTTCCTCTGCCTTTTCTAAAACCAGCCTGAACATCTGGAAGTTCATGGTTCACCTACTGCTGAAGCCTGGCTTGGAGAATTTTGAGCATTACTTTACTAGTGTGTGAGATCAGTGCAATTGTGTGATAGTTTGAGCATTCTTTGGCATTACCTATCTTTGGGGTTGGAATGAAAACTGACCTTTTCCAGTCCTGTGGCCACTGCTGAGTTTTCCAAATTTGCTGACACATTAAGTGCATCAGTTTCACAGCATCATCTTTCAGGATTTGAAATAGCTCAGCTGGAATTCCATCCCCTCCACTAGCTTTGTTAGTAGTGATGCTTTCTAAGGCCCACTTGACTTCACATTCTAGGATGTCTGGCTCTAGGTGAGTGATCACATCATCGTGATTATCTGGGTCATGAAGATCTTTTTTGTACAGTTCTTCCGTGTATTTTTGCCACCTCTTCTTAGTATCTTCTGCTTCTGTTAGGTCTATACCATTTCTGTCCTTTATGGGGCCCATGTTTGCATGAAGTGTTTCCTTGGTATCTCTAATTTTCTTGAAGAATCTCTAGTCTTTCCCAGTCTTTTGTTTTCCTCTATTTCTTTGCAATGGTCACTGAGGAAGGCTTTCTTATCTCTTCTTGCTATTCTTTGGAACTCTGCATTCAGATGCTTATATCTTTCCTTTTCTCCTTTGTTTTTTGCTTCTCTTCTTTTCACAGCTATTTGTAAGGCCTCCCCAGACAGCCATTTTGTTTTTCTGCATTTCTTTTCCATGGGGATGGTCTTGATCCCTGTCTCCTGTATAATGTCACGAATGATTGCAGCTGCTAAGTCATTTCAGTCGTATCTGACTCTGTGCGACCCCATAGATGGCAGCCCACCAGGCTCCCCCGTCCCTGGGATTCTCCAGGCAAGAACACTGGAGTGAGTTGCCACCTCCTTCTCCAATGCATGAAAGTGAAAAGTCAAAGTGAAGTCACGAATGATTATTCATCTATAAATGCAGTATTCGTTTTTACTCTTGGTTACTTTGTTGCTGTGATTAGCTAAATTGATTCTGAAACCCTTGCGGATGATAGAATGCTATGTGAGTTTCTCCTGAAGGTAAAAGTGCCTTTCTTAATATTAAAACCTAATCTACCTACTGGCTTATTGTTATTGACATTATCATTTTGAAAGTTAGGTTTACTTCCAGGTAAACTGAGACAGTAGTCTTTATCCTACCACTCCACCCACCCAGGCACATTGAACAAAGGAAGTGACACAGTGGAAATGCAGTCTGTCAGGCTGTCCTGTTAAGTTTCCTTGATTTAGCATCATGGAATTTGTTAAGGATAAAATGAACTAAACATTTAACTTTGCTACCACCTAGAGGCAATTATGTCATACATGCTGTCTTGATTAAGCTTTCTTAAATGCTGCTTCCAGAGTAGATGTGGAACAAAAGCAAAAGGTGGAAAACTCTTTGTATATAATTTTTCTCTACACCCTAAAGAATTGTCCTTTCCCTAGTGGGTGCTCAGCATGCACTGTGAGATTAAAACATACTTGTTTACTACTAAGCAAAACTGACTTTTAGCAGAAGTTGCCAGTAGAAAATGTATCTCAGGGAATTGGGTCTCTTACAGGAATATTTATTGCAGATGTTCTTAAAATATCTCCTTTGTAAGTTGAATTCTCTATACTTTGCATAATATTACAATAGTATCTTTCTTTTATGATATCCAGTTCCTAGTAAGACAGTATAGACATTAAGAAATGAAACAATATTACTTGCAACAAATTCATAACTACTACGCAAGTATTTAGAGGGCTACTGTTGCCTAAGTATATACTTCAAAAGCTTTTTCTCATTTTGTCTCTGAAAATCTCTAAATTTGCATGTCTGTGCCATGGTTAATTAAAGGTTTTTAATACTATTTTCAGATACAGTTCTTTTAAATTGGGTCACAATATGTGCAGACTATATATCTTAAATTATTGAATAATTTAATAAATGTAGCATCCTTTTAATAAAAGGTTATCTATTAAATCTTTAGTTTCTCTAATAATTATTTGTTGATATAAAATTGCAGCATAAAATAATTCTAAAATTACAGACAATGTATTTTGACACATCATCAGGAACTGTTGAACAAATAAAGGGAATTCCTTAAAATGTAACAACTTAACACCAATTTGAAAGTATATGCTTTCCAAAATGTGTATGATTTTGTAACTTTATTGTAGGAAGAAGCTGTGGGAGCGATTGAATTGGTAGACATGTATATGGAATAAAATCCCAGGAAATTAAATGAAAAATTTAAATAAATTATTTTTAAGTTATAACATTTTATATAAATGACCATGTCTGATAACTCCATGGACAGCTGCTCTTTACAAATAAAAACATCGTAAATAATTGCATATGAATGTGGGATTAGAAAGCTAGGGTCATAGAAACTGTGCTTTTGCAAAGAAAATTTTATTCTAACTTTTACATGAAAAGATCTGTATGTAGCTCCATGTTTTTGCTTACCTCTTGCTTCTTTTTTGAGTTCTTCCTGCTGCTTGCTAAAATACTGTGTGTTTATTACATAAACCAGTACTGCCACCTCGTGATCTTTTCCTGAATTTCACCTGCCCATCCTTATTCATTCTCTTTGAGTACTACTTATTTCTGGCTTACTGGTTTAGTATTCCTTACATCCGCACATTTTTGATCTCCAACTTCTGGTTAGAATCTCTTCTAGGGTTAGTTAGTTGCTGTTAGTTGCTCAATCATGTCCGACTCTCTATGACCCCATGGACTGTATAGCCCCAACAGACTCCTCTGTCCATGAGATTTTCTAGGCAAGAATCCTGGAGTGGGTCTCCAGGGAATCTTCCTGATCCAAGGATCAAAGCAGGGTCTCCTACATTACAGGGAGATCCTTTACCATCATAGTCACCAGGGAAGCCCGTTATCCTTCAGACCTAACAGAAGCAGGAGATATTAAAAGGGAGTGGCAAGAATACACAGAAGAACTATACAAAAAATATTTTCATGACCCAGATAACCATGATGGTGTGATCACTCACTTAAAGCCAGACATCCTGGAATGGGAAGTCAAGTGGGCCTTAGGGAAGCATCACTACAAACAAAGCTAGTGGAGCCAGTTGAGCTATTTCAAATCCTGAAAGATGATGCTGTGAAAGTGATGCACTCAATATGCCAGCAAATTTGGAAAACTCAGCAGTGGCCACAGGACTGGAAAAGGTCAGTTTTCATTCCAGTCCCAAGGAAAGGCAATGCCAAAGAATGTTCAAACTACCACTCAATTGCACTTATCTCACATGCTAACAAAGTACTGCTAAAAAGTCTTCAAGCCAGACTTCAGCAGTATGTGAATTGTGAACTTCCAGATGTTCAAGCTGGATTTAGAAAAGTCAGAGGAACCAGAGATCAAATTACCAACATCTGTTGGATCATCAAAACTGTGACAGAATTCCAGAAAAACATCTACTTCTGCGTTATTGACTACACCAAAGCCTTTGACTGTGTGACCCACAACAAGCTGTGGAAAATTCTTAAAGAGACTGGAATACCAGACCACCTTACCTGCCTCCTGAGAAATCTGTAGGCAGGTCAAGAAGCAATAGTTAGAACTGAACATGGAACAACAGACTGATTCCAAATCGGGAAAGTAGTACGTCAAGGCTGTATATTGTCACTATGCTTATTTAAATTATATGCAGAGTACATCATGAGAAATGCTGGCCTGGATGAAGCACAAGCTGGAATCAAGATTGCCGGGAGCAGTATCAGTCACCTCAGATATACAGTCCATGGGGTTGTGAAGGGTTGGACACAACTGAGTGACTTCACTTTCATTTTTCACTTTCATGCATTGGAGAAAGAAATGGCAACCTACTCCAGTATTCTTTCCTGGAGAATCCCTGGGGACAGAGGAGCCTGGTGTGCTGCCATCTATGAGGTTGCACAGAGTCAGACGCAACTGAAGCGACACAGCAGCAGCAGCAGCAGATATGCAGATGTCACTACCCTTATGGCAGAAAGTGAAGAAGAGCCAAAGAGCCTCTTGAGGAAAGTGAAAGAGGAAACTGAAAAAGTTGGCTTAAAACTCAACATTTGGAAAATTAAGATCATGGCATCTGTACCCCTCACTTCATAGCAAAAAAGATGGGGAAACAATGGAAACAGTGAGAGATTTTGTTTTGAGGGGCTCCAAAATCGCTGATGGTGATTTTGGTGATCACAGATGGTGACTGGAGCAATGAAATTAAATACTTGCTCCTTGAAAGAAAAGTTATAACCAGCTTACACAGCATATTCGAAAGCAGAGATATTACTTTGCCAACAAAGGTCTGTCCAGTGAAAGCTATGGTTTCTCCAGTAGTCATGTATGGATGTGAGAGTTGAACTATAAAGAAAGCTGAGCACTGAAGAACTGATACTTTTGAACTGTGGTTTTGTAGAAGACTCTTGATCATGAGGTCGAAATGAGTCGAACATGACTGAGCGACTGTACTGAACTGAACTGTGTTATTTTCATCTTTATTTCGATTAATTCTCCTAGATATTTTGTCAGTGTATTTGAAGAATAGTTAACATGACAGCTGTCCATGACAAGACCTAAAAGTTAAATCACATCTTCCAAAAAGGAAGTAAAAATTAGGTTCCATGGTTTCTGTTTCATATCTGTAATTCTAGTGCCAACTTAGTTGAGGATATTCAAAACTTACTAGCTAGAGGAATTAGAATGAAAAATAATTTCTCTAATTTATTTTATTTGATGATCATCCTTTTTAAAAAACACATTTTTATGGTTTATTTTTTATCTCTTTGTTTTTGCAGCTTTTATCGTTCCTTCAGGGTTTATTTACTTTTTACCACGAGGGATATGAACTCGCCCAGGAATTTGCACCATATAAACAACAGCTGCAGTTCAACTTGCAGAATGTAAGACTATACCTGTTCTCACTGCCTCTACTTAGTTAATCAGATGATCCCAGGGCAACTGAGTTATAGCCAAGTTGAACTTATCTGAGTACTATAAAGCCTCACTCATTTAGAAAAACCACTTAATAAATTTATGAACTTTTTAAAATAAGAGCTAATCTCATGTTTGAAAGTTATATACTGCCAAATTTCATGAAAATGAAAATATCTGAGTGCAGAAACCTTGGAAACTGTTGCCTTTATCTAGTGTTTTCATTATTTTGCTGAGTGACCCTAGGCATGTCGTATTTCCTGAGAGGGCAGTATTTCTATATTTGTGAAAGGGACTTTCACAATGGACTTTCATGCTCTGTCCCTTTCCTCCCTTAAGCTGTTTATTTTATAGCTGATATTTACTGTTTTCTAAAAATAAATTTAAATGTGGCTTTCAGGCATCCATAAAAGCTGCTTTAAAGCTTCAGGGAGAATTATTTAAAAACACCCTATCTCTTTCTGGGAGAGTTTATTTTGTAAAGTTGTCCAGTAAATCCTTTTAGTATTTGATTGCAGTTATACGAATTCTGATTTACATGTACTGAATACTAGTCACACTTTTAAAAGTTAGCCAATCCATTCTGTATTATCAAGTATGTTGTCCAGTTGCTAAGTCATGTCTGGACTCTTTGCAACCTTTGCTGGACTGCAGCACACCAGGCTTCCCTGTCCTTTCACTCTCTCCCGGAGTTTGCTCAAACTCATGTCCATTGAGTCGATGATGCCAGTAACAAAATCTTAATTGTTGAGGATTTTGTGTAAATGAAGAGTTATTTCTGAAACCATGTTTGGTACTCTGTAGCTAAAGTAGTTTATGAAGGTTTCACTTTATTTTCTATAAAAAGCATGCCTTTCACTCCTTACCTGATTTTTGCCATTATAAAGATGTTCAGCAAATAGAAATATGTATTTGGAGCATATAGTGATATAGTGAAGTTGCTCAGTCATGTCCAACTCTTTGCGACCCCATAGACTATAGCCTACCAGGCTCCTCTGTCCGTGGGATTTTCCAGGCAGTAGTACTGGAGTGGGTTGCCATTGAGAAATAAGTAATTGCATTTATTCTACTTGTGTTTTGCATTTAGCTTTTTATTTAACCTAGATTTTCTCACAGAATCAATTTCACATGCAATTCATTCCATTGTTTTTCAATATGGAATCCATTTGGGCTTTCTCAGTAAATATTAAAAACGAAAATTATAAACCCAAAGTATTTTTATTATTTCCATATTAAATGCAATTGCTGTAAGATTCCCGGGATTTGAGCACAAGAGACAGGTAAAGTATTGGAAAAAATTCATATCCTTATGTTTTAAAGGGAAAGCAGCAAAAGTGGCAATTAAGAAAACTTTCCAAACTTTACTTTGAGATTCAGATCTTTTATTAGGGGCCATAACAAAATAATGATCATCACTGCCTCACAGCTTGGTGATTATCTTATGTTTCCAAGTGCGTATTATTGAGATAATATGACCTGAATGCAAAATTGATATTCATAGGGAAAAGCCGTATACTTTCTGTATCTTCCCTTAAGTAAACTTGCTATGGTGTAAATAAATTATTTCCTAAAATAGAAGACATTAGAACTTGGTTTGCATTGACCTCCTGATAACTATGTTAGGATTTTGGGAAAACAAGGTAAGTGATATTTCTTCAAAGAGGTGTTTGTAATAAAAATGATGAACCTTTTTCTTGATAAGTGCCACATATTTTAACCCTCAAAACAAAGTTGCTGTGTATCTGCTTCTTTTTATCTTAGGTATTATGGGATATAAAATGTTATTTTAATTAATATATTTGTAAAGCTATAAGTTGTTCCCTAGATAATGTTAAGTGGGAAACTGGGTAAAATACACACAGACACAGATGCAAAGAGAAACATGCAGGAGGTCATTCAGAAAAGTTTCACTAAAGCAATTCAAAACTAGAGCATAGGATTCAATGTAGATGGTGATGGATATGGTAAACAGTCCTGAAAGAGTCAAGGTTATCCTTTGCACCATTTGTAGTTTTGAAACCTTAGACTGGGTGTTCCTCAAAACTGGTAGAAAACACTGAATGAAATTGTTGTTTCTATTTACTAAAGACAAGGAATAATTTTGAAAGTACTCGACAAGAGGTAGAGCGATTGATGCAGAGGATGAAATCTGCCAATCAAGATTACAGGCCACCCAGCCAATGGACGATGGAAGGCTACTTGTATGTCCAGGAGAAACGTGAGTTGCAAAGATGTAAATTGATGTATCTTAAAAAGATTAACATTCTGTTTCTATGAGACGTGAGTTGGTTACTTGCCTTTCCTTCAAGAAGGGAGACTGAAATTCCTAACATATTTATCCTATATGGTCTGCTTGGCCAGCGACTATCACTGAATGTGGAAATTTTTCCACTTTTCACCATTGGATTCTCTAAGCTGGTATGTTGTTGAACTTGGAACTTAGAATTTTCATGATGATACGTAACATGAGTTCAGTTTTAGAATTTAATTATGGTGCCTGATCTCAACGCAAAGTTTCATGGAGAATTAAAATCCAAAGACTTTATCAGATGGATCATCTTGGTGACTTGGGTAGTGGTTTTCCCCTTCAGCAGCATCATTTCATTTAATTCTGTGCTCTGACAGTTTTCAGGAGTAAAAGTGGCAATTACATAATATCAAACTGGCACTGTTTACTTCCTGGTGTTGGGAAATAAGCTTCAGATCCAATAGAGCATTATTATGATTGCCTCATACTGAGAAAGTTTTTCCTCACAAAAGTTAATAAAAGCCATTCAAACTTGTATAACTTGGGTCCTTTTTTGTCATTAAGTGGAACCAGTGATTAAATTAACTCACTGTTTCAAACCAGAATGCCCTAAAGCACTCTCTTACTCTTTGTGTTGAAGGAACAGTTGTTTGCATTTCCAGTGCATCATGGGCCAGGGTTTTCATAAAACAGAATCACGTGCGTGGATTGTGCAGTAATCTCAGATTGCGCTAAAAGTTGGTAAATGCCTATTTTCACTTTCTGTAGTTTTTCTCACGTGTATGGACTTGAAGACGACATGGAGTAACATTGCCCTAAGTCTCCCCATCTCTAGACAATAGATCATGGTAGTTTTCTTGAAGACATTATAGTTAAAGGGTTTGAGATGTGGAAGCTGTAGGTGTTGACTGTGAAAGTTTTGGGAGCATAATGCAAAATGACCACTAATATGCCAAGCTGGTTTATATTTGACATGATCAGATGATTGTCATTTTTCCTAATAGTACCGAAGCAGACAACAGTTTGATCCAGTAGTCTCAGCAAACATTTATTACTACATTGGTGATAGTGGGCTGCTGGCTCAGGGGATCTGGTTTCAGGATTTTCTTTCTCATAGCTATCTACCTTGACCAGTCTACTCTTTCAGATGTTAAAATGATGAATCTAATGTCCTGCCTTTATAGTCTATAATTAAAATATAATAAATAGGTTTTTCAAGAGTTTCATGAGCAAAACCAATTCATTGATCATATATGCAAGAGTATATGGATTTAACTCAGGACCCTAAGAAAGAATCTACATACTGAATAGTTTTTCCATATTTGAGAGCCTCAGTATGAGGGTACATGGAGAGGAGCTTATACTGTACCTAGTGGAGGAATATGTGGATAGTGAGGCTTGTCAAATCTGCATCTGGTAGAGGAGGTGCAATCCTGTTGCCCAAAGATTTTTTATTCATTGCAGCTCAGCAATACTTTATTTCTTGAGGTGCCCCCTCACCCCTATTGTTAACACAGTTGCTAAAATCATTGTGGGTATACAATATCATGTTCTAATCAAAAAAGCTTTGGATTACCTAGCAAAATTCTTGTATACATAATCTTCACATATGTCTTATTCAGCCACGACTTGGTAGCCCATCCATTGGATTGTGCCAAAGTTTGCTTACCTGTTCCCCAGCTGTTGGACATTTGGATCATACTAAAAGCATAAGCCCTTTAATAATCTGGAGTCTGGATGCATAGACAGAATGCAGTGTTTATGCACCTGTCTGATGTTGATGTCTTTTATTCTCAGATACCTGACTTCTTCTCTGGGTCAGTCTGAAATGATCATAAAGCCCTCTGTGGCACTGACCTTTTTTCTCTGAGAGTTCCTATCCCTCTAACATCTGCTTTTAGGCTACAGAACTCAGGTAAATCTTCAATTCCAGTGTCTCTGTAGCCTGGGACCAAATCTGTCTGTCTCCTTAATAACCTGTGAACCCATACCTTCTCTCCATCTCCACAGTCTTGCGCCGGCCTTCTTACTGTTCTTCTTTGCCTCCAGGCTCATCACCCTCAGTCCTTTCTCAGAGAGCTTATAGCAGCTTCCTCTGCAGCGCTTGCATGGCTGTGCCTCTCCTGTGATGGCCGTGGTCAGGCCTGGCATTCAAGGCTCCCCTCTATTTGTAGCATCCTCTCTTACGACGTTCTTCCTGTTCCCAGGACAGCGTCCATCTCCATTTTACTCTATATCTGCCTGTGCTGTTTTTATGCTTTAGTGAGGCACACTTGGCATGCAATAAATTGCACATATTTAAAATGTACAGTTTGATCAATTTTGCCGCATATATCTACCTATGAAGCTATCACCACAGTCAATATAACACATGTACTCATCACTCCAAAAGTGTTATTTTGCCTCACTGTAATCCCTCACTCCTTTCATTCCCACTTACCATCCTCACTTCTTCCTTTTGCCTAGGGATTTAAAAAGGAAAATGAATGGAATTAAATGAGATTACATGCTTTGGAATTATTTTCATATGAGGAAAAAGTACTCAAAGCCCCTTTCTTCTTGGAAGCTTTGAGAGCGTTTATATTAAGAAAATCTAACCATTTCACAAAGACACGTTGATTGTGCTCTCGCTATGACTGAGTAAGTCTTGTGGAGAACAGAAGAGGAGATGAAGAATATGGCTCCAAGATGTTTATTCAGTTATAGGAGATACAAGACAGATAGACTTACACAATTAGCAACCGGTGATCAATAGTAAATATCAGAGCTGTAAACTGATTGATAAATGGAGATGGATGTAATGGGATGGTAGCAGATGACTGCTATTTAGACGCAGCACTCCACTTCATCTGAGTATGTGGTTTGTATGTTACCTACCTCCAGGTATACAGTGAATTGCATTCTGGTAGATTCCAGTTTAAGCAGGAAGAGCATGGGGTCCAGAGTCAGATAGAACTATATTGGAATTTTATGCCACCTGTTAACTGGGTGATTCTATGTAGGCAACTTTCTGAGCTCAGTATCCTCATTTTTAAAAGAGGGATATTTATATCCAATCTCATAATAACATTGTAAGAATTAGAGATAATGTATATGGAATGTCTCTGTCATCAGTAGTGGTGCATAGTAATACCACTGTACTTCCAGAAGCCCTTACCAGTCTATGCAAATTGTATTTATGTCATTTAATTCTTAAAACAACTCCTGAGAAGTATTGTTCCTCTAAAAAGAACAACTCCAACCACATGCCCTCTTAATGAAGAAAGCAGCACCATCTGCGCTCTTAAGCTTTATTTTCTTTTATGTAAAATGCTGTTTATAATGTCTGACTTTAAAAGTTCCTAGATGAAATGTCAACACTTAGTAGGTATCCAGTGAATGTTAATTCCCTCCCAATCCACAGGCATCATCTCAGCAACCTCAGATGATCACTGGATAAGATAATTAAACTTGTTTTGGTTTGCAACTTCAGAGCTGTAATAAATTTTATTTTCCCAGACTTTTTTTTAGGGACTTCAGAATCACTTGCCTAAGAACATCTGCCCTGGCCTGGTGCCAAGCAACTTTAAGAAAGCAGCGTGTGTGTGCAGCACGCTTGAAGACCAAATGCATGGGGTTCTAAAGTTAACATAGAGTCAGGATGAAACATCTTGGGTCTAATAGGTCATCAGAGTGTTGCAGCAGCTTTATTTAAAAATTATAGCTAATATTGCTTCATAAATTGCTTCCTAAGTAGTAAAATCACTATAAAGATTTCTATCCAGCCACTCTCCACTAATCAACTGTAAGCCTTTAAGTATTTTACACCACATGTAACAGAGTTATCAACAAGTATTATTAAATATTACAGTGTGAAATAGTCCCAAAACAGAATTGAAGTTAATTGCAGTAACCCTTTGTGATTACCAAGTATGTAGCTACACCCCATAATTTTAAAGTCTGGAGTGGTTTAAGTATTAAAGCTACATATGACACCAAGGGCACTATTATTACAGAAAAAAAATCAAATGACTCGTGCAACACTTTTCTCAAGAGGTGCATTTTTACAATTCTGTTTCTTGGTTTTGAATACATTGTTATAAAACACAGCCAGCAATAACATTGTATATAATTGTTGCTAGAGAGATCCAGGTGTTGATCCAGATAGGACCCTGTGTGAAGAAGCTTTAGGAAACAAGCTCCATTTTCAACCTACTCAGCCCGCTGGGGCACTTGGGTGCAAGATAATTGGCTCCCCTGTGGGAAGGATAAAGTCTTCTACTGAGGTCATGAAATAATTGAAATCGTGATTCATCTGTTTTGCCCTGGTGAAGCAGCATCAACCAGTTTTTAAGGAGAACACTGGATGACAGAGTGGTATGCAGTGGAAAAGGGTTGCATACCCCCGCGAGATGATATTTATGGAGAAAAAGAAAGTGAACATTATACATGCATGCACGCTAAGTTGCTCAGTTGTGTTTGACTCCTTGGACTGTAGCCCAGCAGGCTTTTCTGTCCACAGGATTCTTCAGGCAAGAGTACTGGAGTGGTTTGCCATGCCCTCCTCCAGGGGATCTTCCCAACCCAGGAGTCAAATGCACATCTCCTATGGCTCCTGCATTGGCTGGTGGGTTCTTTACCACTAGCACCATTGACCCCATGGTCTGTAAGCCCACTGGGCTCCTCTGTCCAAGGGATACTCCAGGCAAGAATACTGGAGTGGGTTGCCTTCCCATTCTCCAGGGGATCTTCCCGACCCAGGGATCAAACCCGGGTCTCCTGCATTGCAGGCGGATTCTTTATTGACTGAGACACCAAGGAAACCCTTCATTTTAAAGAGAGATTTGAATTTAATTTTTTTCAGATTAGTGTTAAAAGAGAACAGCTCTGTGGTCAATAAAGTCTTAGAGAAAGATGAATAATTCATTTCCTTCATTCATCAAATCTTTATTGAGGAGCAACTATGTGTCTGGCCCTGTTCTGTGAATTAAGAATATGCTATTCCACAGAACATCAGTGATGTTCCTTCTCTCATAGAGCTTTAGATTCTAGTGATGGATGCAGACAGTAAATAGGACGAAGTAGTAAAGTGGTGATCAAATATGTGTTAACTGCTGAGACGAAAGTAAAGCAAAAAAAAAAAAAGAGAGATAAGAAATGAAATGTCATGGTAAAGGTGTTGTGATATTAGCTCTCTCAAAAAGGGCCATATTATAAAGGTGACATTTAGGAAAAAAAACCTAAAGGAAGTGACAGTGTAAGTCATGCAGGCATCTGAAGGAAGAGTCAGCCTGTGAGTAGAAATGCTCTGGGGTAGAAATGCATTCTCCATGTTCAGAGACCAGCAAGGGCCAGTGTAGCTAGCGTTGTGTGTAGGAGGCAAAAGGCAGTAAGACCAATAATATCCTTCTATCCAGATCATTTGGAGCCTTCAGTTTATATCTGGGGAGATGGGGGAAATGACTGGAGAGTTTTGAAGAAAAGGATGAAATAACCTGGCTAAATTTTAAGCAGGGTATTCCTGGCCATTTCGAAAGTAGACGACAAAGGAAGATGTAAGGAGACCTGTTACAGCACCTCAGACTGTTCCTTCTCATCCTTCCCACATCCGTGGGTAAACCACTTTCACAGACGAGATGACTGAAGCTGAAAGCTAAAGTAACTCTTGAGTTTACCAAGTACGTGTCA
>SJYC01043266.1:0-44276 GCA_006408675.1 Madoqua kirkii
TCTACATATAAGCTAAATAAGCAGGGTGACAATATACAGCCTTGACGTACCCCTATTCCTGTTTGGAACCAGTCTGTTTCTCCCTTTAGGTCAGTTAATATCTGCTTCCTATATTAAGGTGGTCTTGTATTAGTTAATATATATTCAAAAATATTATGACCTCTTCTTGGATTGACTACTTTATTCTTATGTAATGCCCCTCTTTGTCTCTTATTACAGTCTGTGTTCTAACTTCTATTTCGTCTAATGTAAATATAGCTACACCAGCTTTCCTTTTGCTTCTGTTTGAAAGAAATATCTTTTTTCATCTCTTCACTTTCAGTCTGTTTGTGTCCTCAGATCTAAATTGAGTCCCTTGTAGGCACTATATGATTGTGTCTTCTTTAAAACAGGTTTAGCCGCTCTGGGTTTTGATCAGAAAGTTTTATCCATTTAAATTTAAAGTGTTATTAGCAAGTATGTATTAATGCTTCCTGTCATTTTGTGACTTGTTTTCTAGTTGTTTTTATAGTTTCTCTCTGTTCCTTTCTTTGCTGGTTCTCTTTCCTGGGATTTGATGACTTTTTTTCACATTCTGTGTATATATTATCTTTAGTGTACGTGCAATAGGTTTTTGGTTTGTGGTTTCTATGGAATTCATAAATAAAAAACATGTGTATGTATGTGTGTATAGTAATCTGTTTTAAGCTGAGAGGAAGTTAAGTTTTGACACATTCTAAACATTAAAAACATTTTTAATTCTCCCACCCTCATTTTATATTTTTGATGTTATATATTGTTTTTGTTTCCCTTAATTATTGTAGTTATTGTTAATTTTACTTGCTTTTGTCTTTTAACCTTCATTCTAGCTTTTTAAATGGTTAATTCACTAACTTTACTATATGTTTGCCTCTACTCCTGAGATTTTGACTTTCTTATGTCTTCTTGTTACTGTTTAATGGCTTTCTTTGTCATCTTGAAGTTCCTTTACCATTTCTTGTAAGGCACATTTAGTGTTGATGATGTTTAGCCTTTACTCTTGTAGAAAACTATTTATTTCTCCTTCCATTCTGAGTAATAACCTTGCCTGTGGAGTATTTTTGGTTGAATGGTTTTTCTTTTCAGTACTTTAAATATATTATGCCATTGCCTGTGGCTTGTAAATTTTTTGCTAAGAGAGCAGCTGATAATCTTATGATGTTTCCCTTGTATATCACAAATTATCTTTTCTTTTTGCTTTTATGATTCTCTCCTTGTCTTAATGTTTGACATTTTAGTTATAACGTGCCTTCGTGTAGATCTCTTTGGGTTCATCTCATTTGGAATGCTCCATGCTACCTAAACCTCAGTGTCTGTTCTTATCCCTAGTTAGGGATGTTTTTAGCCATTGTTTCTTGAACTAAATATTCTGCCACTTTCTCTCTCTCTTCTCTTTCTGGGACGCCGACAATGAGAATGTTATTCTTCTTGATATTGTACCATAGGTCTCTTAAATACTTTTATTTCTTCTGATCTGTTACAGTGAACTCCACTTTCCTGTCTTCCAGGTTGCTGATCCTTCCTGCTGCTTCATTTAGTCTTCTACTGAAACCCTCTAGTATATTTTTCTTTTCAGTTAGAGTATTTTTGAGGTCCATGGTTTATTTTTGGTATTTACTTATATTTTCAGTCTTTTTGTGAAAGTTCTCATTGTATTCATCTTTTCTTCCAAGAGATCAGTGAGTGTGTTTATGTTCATTAAACTATCAGGTAAATTACCTCCATTTCAGTGAGGGCTTTTTTACCTGAATGTTGTCTTTTCTTTTGTTTGTGGCACTTTCCTCTGTTTTCTCATTTTGCTTCTCTCTCTGTGTTTGTTTCTACAAATTAGGCAAAGCAGTTACTTCTAATCTTGTTGGAGTGAGTTATAGGAGATGAACCTTCTTTTTTAGCCCTGCCCTAGCCCTTTGTTGTTTCTGGAGCATTTGTAGCTATCTAAATAGTTTAATTTTATTCTTGATAGGTCACTATTAGTGTTCCACAGAGAGGGATCTAATTCACCACTTAGCTTTAGGCTGTTTGGAATGTAGACCTTTGGGAATCAGCTTTTAAAAAATGTGTGTGTGTGTATATGTATATATACACAATTTTATGTGACCACTGTTATAACCCCTGCTAGCTTCAAGTGGTTCTGAGATGTTCCCTTGGTGACAGTTTTCAAAATCAGAGCTCCAAGTGAACGTATAAGCTTCTCTCTGGCAGGTACAGGTGAGCTGTCACAAGGCCAAGGAACGGTGTGAAGATGGCTCCCCGAGTCTGTGTTCTCTGGTCTGGGAGCTCCTCTGCAGCTTTCAGATATGTGGTAAGCCTGCTGGTCACTTGAGCTCTGGGACAAGTAATTAGAGCTTTTCTCACAGGAAGTCCAGTGGTGTGTTTCAGTCTACTGTCTATATTGTGGTGATGGTTCACTAGCATGAACTGTCTCTTCTGTTGTTTCAGACCCATAAGGCCCAGAAGTCCAGGCATCCCTGTATCGTAGCCAGGTGGTCAAGGTGTGTCTCCTGTATGGAGTGAACGCTCAGTGGGCCCCAGGAGAGCCTAGCGTGGGGCTCCTGACTGCGCCAGTGCTGCAGGAGCGCATGGTAGCCCACTGGCTGCAGCGAGGCCCCAGGAGCACGGGGGCAGGGGGCGATCACAGGCTGCAGGAGGACCACAGGGACATGTGGGCAAGCCCCCGGCTTCAGGGACCGGGGAGAGCGTGGAGGCAAGGCAGTTCGTATGGTCCTAGCAGTGTGATAGAGCCCCAAAATATCAACTCCTCTGTCTCAGGAGGTTCTCACAGACCTCTGCACTCTGGGCAGAGCCTTCAATCTTAACTAGTCGATCTCCTTCATATATGGTCTAGGAGCTTGCCGCACTGTTGGGTTTGTGCTGAGTCCTGGTGTGAGTTGCTTGGCATGAGGCAACTTTTCAGTCCCTTCAGACTTTTGCACCTTCTGAACATCCACCCTGTTGGTTTTCAAAGCCAAAAGTATCTCTCCAGTGCAGGTTGTAAGGTTTGGGGTGCCTGATACGGGGCAAAAACCCCCAGTTCCTCTGGGAGAAGTTCCACATGTGGGAGGTCTCTTGTGCCTCCTGGTTGCTGTGCCAGAGGTGAGATTTTGGGTAAGACTGCACCTCTGACTCTCTTACCCATGTTGATGTTGTCCTTTAATCCTTTGTTGAGGAATGTTTTAGCTAGTTTTTTGGGTCTTTTTCAGAGGAAACTGATCCATTGAATAGTTGCAGATTTTGTGTGCCTGTGGGAGGAGGTAGAATCAGCATCTTCCCAAGTAAGCATCTATATTCAACCTCCATCACATAGCTACTTTTATCACAGAGATATTATGTAATATTAGAAGTTAACTTTGGAAAATCACAGTAATACACCTTTGATCTGATGATATTCAGCAAATTTGAGATTTTTGTTCAAAGAACTTTCTCACATTAAAACCATTAACTACTGGACTTTATAGCAACCTATTTAATTGTTTATTTAGTATTTATTACTTAGAAGTATATACCCTACTTTATCCCAGAAACAGATTTGAGGCAATTAATATTTAGTTTTATTTTCTTTAAATGGCAATAGAAGGCTTCTTTTATTTTTTCTGCTCCAGTTTACAAGATTGAATACATGAACACTGCTAATTTTAGGAAATTGTGTACAAGATTGTGAGGTTTAAGGACATGGTCAAAGCACCTGGGATGTATAGGAAAACATGTTGTCATTGTTTCATTACTGAATCCTTAGATCAAACCATTCTGAATGAACACATTTTATGTATTTTCCATCATACTGTGAATCCTTTTTAATCATCTGCCACCTTTAACCCTTGGCTGATATTTTCATATGTAATTTATAATAGTCAAATTATTTGACATTTAAAATCAAGTTTTATATATTTCTAAGATTGTATGTATATCCTTTAAAGCACTTTCAAATTTTATTTGACTTAATTGACTTTCTCTCATAATGTCTAAATTTATTTTTAAAACAGCCTATTAACCCTGACTTTTATATTGCTATTAAAGTATGTTAGAATGGAGTATAGATTAAAAACTCAGAAAGCACTCATTTGAAAGTCATAAATATTGAGTATATGCAAAGCCTGTCATTTTATCTGAATGAAGTGCTTCCTAGTGATTAATTTACAAAATTATCAAAAGAAAATACATAATTTAAAATACCTTTAATGTTAAAGATTTTAAAAATATTCCCAGTTTTTATTCTTGTGTTTCTTTCTTTATTGCCAATCAAATTAGTATATGTTTCATTGCCCACTTTTTTTTTTAGTTGCCCACTTTTATCCAATCACAAAAACATTAACCAGCCATTAAGAGGTTTATAAGTACTGAATGTCCATTCTAAACAATTACCTAAAAAGTAATCTGTTGTATAATTTGCATTTGTCTAGAGTTTGAAATGTGTTTTCTAATACTGGTTTCATTGTTCAAATGCAGTATAAAGATAGTCCTTTCAAATTCAAAAGAACCTTCTCAAGGACAATCCTCCCTGAAAAGCAAATGGACATCTATATGATACTGAATAGAGCTTTTAAATAGGATGTGATCAAGTCAGTCAGAATATAAGTGATACTTACTGTACCTTGAAACTAGTTTTTTTTTTTTTTTAAGCATAATTAGGTAACTTGAATGAGAAAGTTATACTTATGCTGTGATGGAGGGAGATTATACTTCTTCGGTTGTAAAGACTTATTGTTTTGGAAATCAGCTTTCCTGTAGTCTCAGGCACTTGAAGCATCTCTTTGCCACCAGGTGTAATTATAAATTGATATGTCTTTCAGAAAAATGCAGTCCAAGGGTCCATGTGTTTGCATGATTTATCACCTTCTGACTCTTTTGATATGACATATTAGTTTTCCACCAGATCCCTCAGTTCCTTCTGACAGATCGCATTTCTCCTCCATAGTTCTCCATGCAAACTTCCCCCGAGATGTCGAGATGTGTGCTCAGCACATATTTGTTCTTATTCTTGATTCTGAAAACTTGGCCTCTTTGCCCCAGTGCTGAATGGAATCTTGGTGACAGTGTTTTGGATGAAATAGAAAAGAACAGCTTTATTGCTTTGCCAGGCAAAGCGGGGCACAGAGAGCTCCTGACCTTGAAAATTATGTTCCCCCTCCCCTGTCCAAAAAAAAAAAAAACAACTAATAAACTAAAAAACTGTGTGTCCCAACCCAGGAGGACTTGGTGAGGAGTTTTTTAGCAATAGCTCAAGGGTAGGGTTTCTCAGAAGCTCAGGGTGTGCAGGGCCTGGCCTTCTTTAAGGCTAATCTCATAGTGAGCCACTCTGGTTCTTTTAGTCTAGGCTCAGGTGGTCTGCTCTGGTCTGAAAAGTGCTGACATCTTCCCTTGGTTAGGCTTTAGTTCTATATTTAGTATTTTATTTATTTAAGTCACTCAGTCGTGTCCAACTCTTTGCGACCCCATGGACGTAGCCTACCAGGCTTCTCTGTCCATGAGATTCTCCAGGCAAGAATACTGGAGTGGGTTACCATTTCCTTCTCCAGGGGATCTTCCCGACCTGGGGATCGAACCCGGGTCTCCCGCATTGGAGGCAGACACTTTAACCTCTGAGCCAAGCACTGTAAAGATATTGTTCTGTGTCTCCTGAGGAAGAACCAGGATACTTCCCCAAAGCTGCACTATTGTTTCCTGACTGCTCCTCCTTTGTCTCTGCATCTCCTCCCTTCCCTGATTAGCAGCTGCTTGAATCTGCCCTTGGGAGCTCAGGGGAGGCCATGGAGGCTGGAGTCTGTTCCCTACAAAGCAGGAACAGAAGACACAGAAGAGCTTCCTGCCCAGGGGCCCCAGAGGGCCCTGCTTGGTTTCATTCTTACTTAGTTCCACGAAGCTTTTATTGCCAAGGGGAAGATTTTCATCATGAAAGGGATATTTAAATTACCTTTGCTTTATTGATAGGTAGCACTTGAAATTATAAATCTTAAATCTGTTTTGAATTTTTTTATTTATTAAATTTTATTTTGTCTTAAGCCATAATTTTTCTTTAAACATTTTTAATCATCATACAACTCTTATTTATAAAGGTACTAATTTTAAAAGTAAGTCATTTTTACTTCTTTATATTTTCATAAATCTGCTAGAGTTCTCACACTTATGCATTTAATCAAGCAAGCTTCTGTAAACATTGTTGTTCAGTAGCCCAGTGTGGCCAACTCAACCCCATGAAGTGCAGCACACCAGGCCTCCCTGTCCCTCACCATCTCTCAAAGTCTGCCCAAGTTCATATTTGTTACATCAGTGATGCCATCCAGCCATCTCATCCTCTTGTGCCCTCTTCTCCTTCTCCCCTCAGTCTTTGCCAGCATCAGGGACTTTTTCAATGAGTCAGTTGTTCCCAACAGATAACCAAAATACTAGAGCTTCAGCTTTGTCCTCAGTCCTTCCAATGAGTATTCATGGTTGGTTTCCTTTAAGATTGACTGCTTTGATCTCCTTGCTGTCTAAGGGACTGTCAAGAGTCTTCTCCAACACCACAGTTCAAAGACATCAATTCTTTGGCACTCTGCCTTCTTTACGGTCTAGGTCTCAAACCTTATGTGACAGTAGGGAAGACCAGAGCGTTGACTATAAGGACCTTTGTCGGCAGAGTGATGGCTCTGATTTTCAACACACTGTCTTCATTCGTCATTGCTTTCCTGCCAAGAAGCAAGTGTCTTCTTATTTCATGACTGCAGTCACCATCCACAGTGATTTTAGAGCCCAAGAAAATGAAACCTGTCACTACTTCCATCCTTACCCCATCTATTTGCCATGAAGTAATGGGGCCTGGTCCCATCATTTCATGGGAAATAGATGGGGAGACAGTGTCAGACTTTATTTTGGGAGCCTCCAAAATCACTGCAGATGGTGACTGCAGCCATGAAATTAAAAGACACTTACTCCTTGGAAGGAAAGTTGTGACCAACCTAGATAGTATATTCAAAAGCAGAGACATTACTTTACTGACTAAGGTCCATCTAGTCAAGGCTATGGTTTTCCCTGTGGTCATGTATGGATGTGAGAGGTGGACTGTGAAGAAGGCTGAGTGCCGAAGAACTGATGCCTTTGAACTGTGGTGTTGTTGGAGAAGACTCTTGAGAGTCCCTTGGACTGCAAGGAGATCCAACCAGTCCATTCTGAAGGAGATCAGCCCTGGGATTTCTTTGGAAGGAATGATGCTAAAGCTGAAACTCCAGTACTTTGGCCCCCTCATGAGAAGAGCCGATTCACTGGAAAAGACTGATGCTGCAAGGGATTGGGGGCAGGAGGAGAAGGGGACGACAGACGATGAGATGGTTGGATGGCATCATGGACTTGATGGACGTGAGTCTGAACTCTGGGAGGTAGTGATGGACAGGGAGGCCTGGCATGCTGCGATTCATGGGGTCGAAAAGAGTCAGACAGAACTGAGCACCTGAAATGAACTGACCTGACCCTAATAAGACAGATTAATGATTCTGATAAATATAATCTCACTAAACAACCTGACAACTTTTGTAGTCTAGTAAATTTGCTTAAAAATGCAGAAATTAATATCTTTTAAAATGTTCTAAACTTTCTAAAATTACATGTGAAATTGTGTAGCTGCTTCAAAACGTCTTGCTACACATTCCTATAAAACCAAGTGACCCAAAATTGCACTTGGTTTTGGTTGTTTTTACACGTTCTTGGAGATTCAAGTTTGTTTACAGAATCAGTGCTCTGTTTAAAAGTCAAGACTATGGCATATGTCACCAATAAAAGTAACTCTGGTAGTAGAGGTACAGGATTGAATGCATCTTCTAAAAAATGTAAACTCCTCTTGCTCTTGGTGGATATTTTAGTATTGCCAGTTTGCGTGGGTGAGGCTTTCTAAACATTCTTTCAGTCCAACATGCAATGAAGTGCTTTGCCAGTTTCTCAGAATTTCATCATTTTGCATGTAATTTTGAATAATCTACTATGTCAAGGCCTTATAGTTATTAATAGGCTTTTGACTTGCTTAGGCTATAATTTTACCCCCTTCTCATGTATCATATCACTATTTTGCTAGTGATTTAACAACTCATAAGATACATCTTTATTCTAAACAGTATTCCAGATTCAAGCACTTGATCCTATTGAGTAGCATCATATTTCCTTTCTAGTGATACATCCAGAATTTTATTTGTTTCAGTTCAAAATTATATTCTAGTGATTGTGAAGTGTTAGTCCTCTTTCTTAAGTCTTGAATAAGTCCTGAGGCTCATCCTGTTTTGAGTTTAGCAGCTATGTCTTCTTTCCATTTTTACCTTTGACCATTTTTCTATATGTCATCTTGTTTTCCCGAGATCAACTCTCTCCCAACATAGCATTGTGTCCATTTTAGTCTTTAACATCTCTCACAATTGGCGTCTGAAACCAGTACCAGCCCTTATTCATTTGCCACCTTGAGAAGTGCTTCTTTATAGCCTTGGCAATTCAGGTGGATTCCTTTTGTGTTAAATTATTCCTATTATCCTTTGGAAACTCAGTTTTGCTAGGAAAGTATTTGTGTTTTTGAGTTGCAAAAGATAATAATGAAGTTTAGGGATGGTAAAATACAAAACTCAGATAAAAATTTGTTTTGAATGTCAGCCATTGGGAGCCATCATGTGTCTGTGCTGTCGTGGACAGATATATGATCTATCAAGAGCAGCAGACAAAGAACTATCTAGTGTCCTAAAATAGGGCAATGCTGTTAATATACAGGGAACACACTGCATGAGATGGAGAATGAAATCATGCTGTGAATGCAGAGTGATGAGGCTCTTTACAGCCTAACCTGAAAGTCTCCCTCCTTTGTGGTTGCTCTTAATTTACCATTTTCAGAGAATGTGCTGCTGTGCATGCTTAGTTGCTCAGTCATGTCCAACTCTTTGTCACTCCATGGACTGTAGCCTGCCATTCTCCTCTGTCCATGGGATTCTCTAAGCAGGAATACTGGAGTAGGTTTCCATGCCCTCCTGCAGGGGATCTTCCCAACCCAGGAATCAAACCACGTCTCCGGCACTGCAAGCAGATTCTTTACCATCTGAGCCACCAAGGAAGAGCGTAGATGTCATAAATCAGACTAACATAATTCAGCAGTGAAGGAAGACCTGACTCATCTTTATGAAGAAAGTGTCAAGTTAAAAAGCTAGAGCACCAATTCGTTACAGGATATTAAATCCACAGATTCTTTGCTGGCTGTAAAATATTCCGCAGTATCATTTTCTTGAAGTTAACTTTGGGAATGGATTTATTTGAGAATAGTAACTAAACAGATATCACTCAATTAAGATTAGAACCCAGGTGTTCCTCTAACCATATCACTGAAAATGTAATTATGCCATTTCAGCCCATTGTTCAAAAAAACAAAGTATTTGTCTGGACACATCTTTTCTTTTCCAAGACTCCCATAATGGCCCTAGTTGCTAACAGGAGTGGAGGCAGTCGTCCTTTTTCCTAGGCTTGCTTCTTCTGGCATTCTCTCTTGGTGCCCTGAGCCTTGTCTCCACTCATGCATGTTTCATGTGACGACTTTTCAGTTGATCCTTCTATCCCAGGTCTGCAGAAACTGGAATTGTGAAAAGCAAGTTTTTTAGCTCTCATTCTCTCATACAATTCATTTCAGCAATACTCCATTATGGAACTAATTTATTCTAATCATTGTGAATAAGAAAAACGAAGTTCTTTCAATGATACTTTTCTGATTAAAGTCACTATTAGGCTGTATAGTGGTAAAGTGTACTAGCATTCAGTCTTTATACAGAACAGAAGGTATTGGACCAGAAGACGCTTTCAGAATTTCCCAACAACTCCAAATTTCTGCCACTGAATTTATTCTCCTAGGAATCAAACAGGAACAGTGAGCTCATTCTTAAGTGCTGTAATGTCATGAACGTGTGGGCAGTTCCTACTGCCCTTTAGATAGTTCTATTATGGAAATTCTCAGACATCCCTGGCTTAATCATTGTCCTTCACTACATTCTCCCCAAAGCCTCTGATCAAGTACAGTTCTGTTCTCGTCACCAAGACCAAGGAAGAGAGTCAGAAATCAAGTCGCCTTCCTGGGCGGAACAGAAAGAAAGCAGTTTAGGTCAGGGCTATGAAGAGTTATCTGCTCTTCCTTTCAGTTCAGTTCAGTCACTCAGTCCTGTCCGACTCTTTGCAACCGCATGAACTGCAGCACGCCAGGCCTCCCTGTCCATCACCAATTCCTGGAGCCTACTCAAACTCATGTCTATCACATCAGTGATGCCATCCAACCATCTCATCCTCTGTTGCCCCCTTCTCTTCCCACCTTCAATCTTTCCCAGCATCAGGGCCTTTTCCAGTGAGTCGATTCTTCACATCAGGTGGCCAAAGTATCAGAATTTCAGCTTCAGCATCAGTCCTTCCAATGAATATTCAGGACTGATTTCCTTTAGGACTGACTGATTTGATCTCCTTGCAGTCCAAGGGACTCTCAAGAGTCTTCTCCAACATCAGAGTTCAAAAGCATCAATTCTTTGGTGCTCAGCTTTCTTTATATTCCAACTCTCACATCCATGCATGACTACTGGAAAAACCATAGCTTTGACTAGACAGACCTTTGTTGGCAAAGTAATGTCTCCGTTTTTTAATATGCTGTCTAGGTTGGTCATAGCTTTTCTTCCAAGGAGCAAGCATCTTTTATTTTCATGGCTGCAGTCACCTTTAGGGAGAAGAGAAAAGGTCCTGTGGGAACCCTGAATGCCCATAAATGCACTCACTTTCTTCTGTTTCTTTCCAGCCACATGTCCTATGAT
Organism: Madoqua kirkii; assembly: GCA_006408675.1. NCBI lineage: Eukaryota > Metazoa > Chordata > Mammalia > Artiodactyla > Bovidae > Madoqua > Madoqua kirkii. The sequence goes on from SJYC01043266.1 coordinate 10,794, forward strand.
ATTAGTTGTGTGTGATAGGAGCCTTTTAATCTGAAATGGCAGATTAGAAATGTGAATTCAAAGTTGAAGGCAAGTGTTGCTTTGTTTTGTCAATCCTGGGAATGTGTTGTAAGGCCAAGTAGATTATATCTGTAAGGACATGCTGGGTTTTTATTACTAGGAAATTGAAGATACAAGGACTTTCACTTTTTAGCTGCATGGAAGACTATTCTTTTTCTCGTGGCTTTTGGAATTCTGTTGAGATTAATAGCTTTTTGTGTTGCTAAACTGCCTTCTGAAAACTTTACTTGGATTTCAGTAAAAACTTGAGCCTTCATTAGTTGTCAGGGGAAAAATAATAATGTTTCTTGTTAAGTTTTGATTGAATAAATTAAGTTCTTTAAGATAGCCTATCTTCTGCTTTTACCCCTAAAGGCTAAGTATCATTAATACTATAGGATTTCAGTTCCTGGAAATTTGTGATAGTTGTACTCTGCCTAACCCCGGTCTTCACAGAGAGATACAATGCTGGGGTAATAGTCCTGCAGAGTTGACCAAAGCAGCTTCTGTTGGCTGATAAGCTCTAACCCTTGTAGAAGCCAGAGGGAACTTGAGCAAGTGAGCTACAAACCAGTAACTAGCCAGCCAGTGACCAGCAAGCATTTCTTGGGTGCCTGCTCTGGGCGGCTTTGAGCAGTCCATGTTTCATGCAGACAGGTATGCTCCCCTCTCTACTGCTGCGACAGGAATACTTGCATTCCACTAAAAAAAGAGTTAGTATAAATTATCAGCCTTTAATGGTGTGAGCTTACTTAGGAAGAACCCCTTACACTGATTTTTTTCATTTGAACACTAAATTAGAGTTCCCACTCATTCTTTTATAAGCTATAGGACCTGTTTTTGTTGAATTCTCTTTAGCACTGGCATACTAAGTGGAATGTAGCCTTCATGGCTTTGGAAGATTGAAAGGATTCCTCTACAGAATGTGTTCCTCCCTTGTCTCCCTCAGAAGCACCGCTCCTTGGGACTTCCTCCTACATCAGTCACCAGGAGACAGGATTCTGGAGCATGTTTAAGCCATATCGCGTTCTTCTCCTCAGACTCAGCAGAAACTGCTGAATTCTTGTGTGAAGGCAAGAGTAGTATTTTGTAAGGCAGCCTGAATGGGTACTGCTATTATTGCCTTTTGATGTCTTTTTATAGGAATGGGCAAGTCAGTAGCCAAAAAACCTCTGCTACATTCCAGTTAAGCAAGTAATAGTGTGGGATTGGCTTTCTTTCATTTAGTCTTTTTTGAGTAGAAGACTTTAAGTTATATATAATTAAATCAGAAACACCAGGCTATGCTGTGGTTGAGAGACTTAGCGCAGTGAAGGTTCATGTCTTGCTCATGCTGTGATTCTCTTATTTATAGTTTTTACTCTAAAATCCAAGCTCATGGAGTACCTTGTCTCTCTAACATTGATGATCTCGTGCCAGAGGGGACTAGGAAATGTCAAGCTCCTACATATCAGTTCTTCCTGACTGGTGGATGACGATGTCTGTCACTTCCGTTCATGTTTCATTGGCTAGTATATATCATACGACCAAACTGTTCTTAGTGAGAGCCGAGAAATACAACCATCCTACAGGAAGGGGCAACAAATACAGGTGAACGGTAGTCCCAAGCTTCTGTAATCTGTTTAGTTCCAGTGAGAGGATGTGTCTGCTTGTTGGAATGAAATGCCAAAGAATGCCCACACTACCACACAAATGCACTCAACTCACACACTAGCAAAGTAATGCTCAAAATTCTCCAAGTCAGGCTTCAATAGTACATGAACCATAAACTTCCAAATGTTCAAGTTGGATTTAAAAAAGGCAGAGGAAACAGAATCAAATTGCCAGCATCCGCTGGATCATAAAAAAAAAAAAAAACAACACAAGAGAATCCAGAAAAACATCTACCTCTGCTTTATTGATTATGCCAAAGCCTTTGACTGTGTTCATCAAAACAAACTGTGGGAAATTCGTAAAAAGATGTAAATATCAGACCACCTTACCTGCCTCCTAAGACATCTGTATGCAGATCAAGAAGCAATAGTTAGAACTGAGCATGGAAAAACAGACTGGTTCCAAATTGGGAAAGGAGTGTGTCAAAGCTGTGTATTGTCACCCTGCTTATTTAACTTCAGAGTACATCATGAGAAACACTGGGCTGGATTAAGCACAAGCCTGAATCGAGATTGCCCGGAGAAATATCAGTGACCTCAGATATGCAGATGTCACCACTCTTATGGCAGAAAGTGAAGAGGAACGAAAGAGCCTCTTGATGAAAGTAAAAGAGGAGAGTGAAAAAGTTGGCTTAAAACTCAAGATTCTAAAAAACTAAGATCATGCCATCTGGTCCCTTCATTTCATGGCAAATAAATGGGAAAACAATGGAACCAAGTGAGACTTTATTATCTTGGGATCCAAAATCACTGCAGATAATGACTGTAGCCATGAAATTAAAAGACACTTGCTCCTTGGAAGAAAAGCTGTGACCCACCTAGACAGCATGTTAAAAAGCAGAGACGTTACTTTACTGACAAAAGTCCATCTAGTCAAAGCTATGGTTTTTCCAGTAGCCATGCATGGATGTGAGAGTTGGAATATAAAGAAAGCTGAGCACCAAAGAATTGATGCTTTTGAACTATGGTGTTGGAGAAGACTCTAGAGAGTCCCTTGGACTGCAAGGAGATCAAGCCAGTCAATCCTAAAGGAAATCAGTCCTGAATATTCATTGGAAGGACTGATGCTGAAGCTGAAACTCCAATACTTTGGCCATCTTATGTGAAGAACCGATTCATTGGAAAAGACCTTGGTGTTGGGAAAGACTGAAGGCCGGGAAGAGAAGGGGACGGCAGAGGATGAGATGGTTGAATGCCATCACTGACTCAACGGACTTTAGTTTGAGCGAGCTCCAGGAGTTGGTGATGGACAGGGAGGCCTATTGTCTGCAGTCTGTTCTAAAGAGCCTCTTGATGAAAGTGAAAGAGGAGAGTGAAAAAGTTGGCTTAAAGCTCAACATTCAGAAAACGAAGATCATGGCATCTGGTCCCATCACTTCATGGAAAATAGATGGGGAAACAGTGGAAACAGTCACAGATTTTAATTTTGGGGCTCCAAAATCAGTGCAGATGGTGACTGCAGCCGTGAAATTAAAAGATGCTTACTCCTTGGAAAACAAGTTATGATGAACCTAGACAGCATATTAAAAAGCAGAGACATTACTTTGCCAACAAAGGTCCATCTAGTCAAAGCTATGGTTTTTCCAGTAGCCATGCATGGATGTGAGAGTTGGACTATAAAGAAAGCTGAGCACCAAAGAATTGATGCTTTTGAACTATGGTGTTGGAGAAGACTCTAGAGAGTCCCTTGGACTGCAAGGAGATCAAGCCAGTCAATCCTAAAGGAAATCAGTCCTGAATATTCATTGGAAGGACTGATGCTGAAGCTGAAACTCCAATACTTTGGCCATCTTATGTGAAGAACCGATTCATTGGAAAAGACCTTGGTGTTGGGAAAGACTGAAGGCCGGGAAGAGAAGGGGACGGCAGAGGATGAGATGGTTGAATGCCATCACTGACTCAACGGACTTTAGTTTGAGCCAGCTCCAGGAGTTGGTGATGGACAGGGAGGCCTATTGTCTGCAGTCTGTGGGGACATGACTGAGCAAGTGAACTGAACTGATGCCTCTTTAAAGAACAGTGCTCCAGGCAGATAGTACCTCAATCCCCAGTGACTTCACCCCTGCCCAAAGAATGCCTTGTTCCTGTGATTTGCATATTTAAATTTTACATTCTCCTCTAGTCAATAACAATGATGATGATGGTAAGAGCCAACACTCTGTAGCACTATACTCTCAGTACTCTTCTGGGAGATTTGCAAATGTTAACATATTTCATCTAGGAATAGCCCTATGTAGACAGTATTACTATTATCCTTATTTTATGGAAGAGGAAAATGAGATAGAGAAAGAACCAAAACTATCCCCAGTAATACAGTTACTAAATGGGAGAATAACTATTGTCTGTTTCTTCTGTTTAGCACTAGTGGCTGACATTTTTTGTTGCTGTTTTTATCATTTCTTCTGTCTGTGATGTGTACATAGGACCACATGAAGAAGGAATCCAGCATCTAATTACATTTATTCCCATGTTTGTTGCTCTTCAGTAGTTCGTGTGGTTTTGTCTTCATCTTACTGCAACCCGCTAAGATATATAGTGTGATTTGCCTCATTTTTATTTATTTTTTTTACCTGGTCCTTTTTCTTTATTTATTTTTTTAAATCTCAGTTTTATTTATTTATTTTTTTTACTTTACAATATTGTGTTGGTTTTGCCATACACTGACATGAATCTGCCATGGGTGTACATGTGTTCCCCGTCCTGAACCCACCTCCCTCCCCATCCCATCCTCTTAGATGAAAGGATAGCATTCATAAAGGTTCACAGGCACGCTTCCATCATAAAGCAGTGGAGTTGAGATCCAACCCCAGGTTCACTTGGCTCTAAGCAAAGCTGAGTGTTGCATCTATCCCAGAACCTCCGTATACTGGTTCAGGCAATAGCAAAGGGTGTTCAAAGGCAATAAAACAAAAATGCATGGTTATTTTGGCCAACAGAGTTTATTTCACATCTTGACAATTACTTTACAATACTTTGATGGTTTTTGCCATACATCAGCATGTATCTTTTAGAATTAGTATTCTCTGTTTTGTTTTTTAATTCCCCCTGGGAGTAGAATTGCTGGGTTATATGGTAGTTCTATTTTTTACTATTTTGCACCAATTTGTATTCCCACCAACAGTGTACACGGGCTCTGTTTTTTTCCACATCCTTGCCAACATTTGTTATTTGTTTTGTTGGTGTGTGTGTGTGTGATGGACATTCTGATCAATGTGAGGTGACATCTCAGTGTAGTACCTCTAGTTTTTCAGTTTCTCATTTCTCATCTCAGATTTCTCAAACCTTTCAGTCAGTTCAGTTTTAGTGATTTTCTATGCCTAGGATTTCTTCAGAGATTTTCATCTTTCCTGGCACCTTTTTCTAGCCTAATTTTTTGATGTATATTTTTTGTAGATCTATGTCATTGTATTTAATCCACCATCTTTAAATGGAAACCAGTTTTAATTTTTTAATGGTTTGTCTTTGTCTTCATAAATTATTATTTTGTAATATTAAAGAGATACCATATATTCACTATATTTGGTAAAAATTTGTATTATAGTATCAAAACTTTTTGAATTTTCCCTGTGGGTTATTATTTAGTATTTTTAAATCCTTTCTCCTTAAACAAGTAGTCTAATTTGATTTGACCTCGAAACCTTAAGAAAAACTGTCAAAAAGCAATGAAAATAAATTGTAGTTTCTTAATGGAAGATCTTTGAGAGGATTTTTAGTGGACTTACTATGCATATTTTGAACTATTTTGAATATGAGATGAAATGAAATAGAATAGTACATAGAATTCAGTACACCTGAGTTAAAATGTGGCTCTAGACCTTAGAACAGAAAAAAGCAGTTTTCAGCAACTTGGTAAATCACCTTAAGATGGCAGTGCTTTATCTATACCTCATAATGTTGTTTGGAGAATCTTATGGGAAAAACACATGAATAACTTTATAATATAATTATTAACACACGGTCAAACTTTATTTTTATTGTATTTGCTTCTATCATCCAGAAAAATATATAGTAAAGGATAATGCTAATTTTAGGGGAAACGGATGGGCTCAATTTTACGTATTACTTTCGGTGAAAGATCTGTGTTTGTAATGAACCGAGTTGACATAAAAACATTCGTGAATATGAACCTCCCTCTTTCACTTCTACCCCCAAATAAAAAATCAGATGCTAACAAAAATATTTGATAAATTCAGTAACAACCTATGTGCCATCAAGCCCTGAAACAGGAGAGCAGACTGAAGCAGTAATGTTAGTTCATCATAAACACTTAATATGGTTTTCTTTTCTTTTCAGTGTACTTAAATGAAGCAGGATTCAACTTTGTGAGAAAATGCATCCAAGCTGTGGAAACGCGAGGTCAGTGCTGCCTGATGGGTACACCGTTACTGTTGTGTGTTCCCTGCTTACATAGAAATCAGGACGTACTTTGTTATCAATAGGAGCTTAGTTTTAAGAAACATATGATTTATAAATTATACAAACATGTAAATAGCTGTAATTTGAACTTCAGTTTGCCAATATCTTGCTCAAACATACTTCTTTTTCATGAAGTTTCATGATACAGCCTCACTTTACTTTGATGGACTGATATTATTATTTTTTTTCCAAGCTGTAGGAAGTAAGACTCCCGAGGAGTTTGAATTCAGCTCTCCTCCTTCCCTGCATTATATCTCAGAGTGATTTTCGTCACCATCACAGATTCAGCACCTGTCTTCATTCTAGTCATGACCTCTGTCCTGAAGTCCACTCTAGTTGCCTTTTACTTCCAGGAAAACTTGCCTAAAGCAAAACCTCCTATCGGGCTTTGAAATTCTTTAAACTTAGATTCAAAGTTTGGTGCTGCCATTTAAGTTTTGAGAAGTCAAGTCATTTCCTTAAAATCTCTGAATCTGTCTTCTCACCGTTATTTCTCCTTAATTTTTATTGGGGTATAGTTGATTTACAATGTTGTAAATTTTAGGTGCATAGCAGAGTGAATCAGTTTTACACATGCATATATCTACCACATTTTAGATATTTAACCCAAATAGACAATTATGGACTATTTAGTAGAATTACCTATGCTATACAGTAAGTCCTTATTAGTTACTCTTTTTTACATAGAAGTGTATATGTCAATCCCATCCTCTCCTTTAAAGTGAAGTTAGCAATTCCATCCAACTGTTCAACATCTGTTCAACACAGGACTCCATGACTGAGGAAACATAATGTGAGAAATACTGATCATTCTTTCTCATCTTGGATGGTTTTTTATATTCAGGTAGTGGTGTAAAGACACCTGTACTTTGCCATTTTGAAGCTCTTCATAGACTTTCATATCACTGTTCATTGTCTGCTCTAAGAAATATATGTCTGATGAATATTTTCAGGGTAGGTTTGCTAAAGTTAGACTGTAAAATCGTATGCATACCTTCCAGATTTTATGTAGGCATATATCTGAGTCTTTAACATTCTGTACTTGGAACTTGTGACTTACGCTGTTTCCTTGTGATTTTTTTCCTTCTCATTAGGCATCACCATTTTAGGTCTCTACCGAATAGGAGGAGTGAATCCAAAGTGCAGAAACTCATGAATACCACATTTTGTAAGTTTTAGCTGAAGCCCGTTACTTACTTAACTTCTACATTTTTATAGAAAATTCAAATCATAAGTTTTTTTGATATAGATTATTGCTTGCCTTTGAGTATTTTCAAGTCATATCTAAAATTAATATTTGTATTCATTTTTAATGTCCATTATTATAGATGACCAATCAGAATTTGTAAAGGGGCCCTTTTTATAATGTTGAATTTGTCCTCAAGTATTCTTTGATTAGCTAGAGGTACAGTAAGATTTATGGGTGCTGGGATTTAGATGGCCTGAACTGGACTCTTGATTCAGCCAGTTTAAAGTGCTGTGGCCTTGGGTAATTTGCTTAACCCCTCTGTGCCATCACCTCCTCATTTATAGGAGGAGGCTCATTGAATTGTAAGAATCTGATTTGTTAACCCATATAAAGCACTGAGAAGCACGCCCAGCGCTTGGTAAGTGTGCTGTCATGTTAGCAATTAGCAAACATCTGATTTAAGAATCTACATTCCAGAAGAAATCTTTGAGGTTCATGTCAGAATGAGCTTTGCACCAACTCAGGCAAACAGCAGTCCAAAAGTTAACTCCACTGGCCTTCTAAGAAATACATGCCTCTCTCTTTATCTGCTTTTGTCTGCATCCATCTTCTTAATAGTGCTTGTGATATTTTGAACTGCACAGTTTAAACGTCTTACTTTAATTCTTTTCAGCTCCCAAATCCCCCCCTGACATGGACATTGATATTGAACTGTGGGATAATAAGACAATAACAAGTGGACTGAAAAACTACCTCAGGTGAGGTGGGCCTGCCTGCTGCCGCTCTGCTGTGGTCTCTCGGTCACCCCGGGGGGCTGGCACCATGGGCCGCAGGGAGCCCCGTGGGGTCCTCTCTCCTCCTTAGCACACCTCGTTCACTTGAGGTGGATTAGCACAGGGTGGTCACACAGTTACGTTCGGTGTTCTGGGATTTACATGTGCTTGTTTCAAACAGTAAACTTAAAAGGCGTGATAGTTTATGAGTGCTAAATAATAATTTCTATTTCATATTAGATTCAGATTCAGGTCTTCATATGTTTATTTATAAAACATCACAAGCTGAATTGGGAATTAAAAAAAAAAGAAAATAAACTATTGTCCCCATATCTGAGAGCGATTTTGTTCCTATCCCCAGCCTCTCCCATTTTAATACAGTGACAGCAAGAGATGCCCAGGACATTGGTATCTTTGAGGTCTGCATTTTAGAGCTACTTGTCGACTTCCTGGTAGGACTTTATCATACATTTAGTCACCCAGTTCTCACAGAAGCACTGAAAGTTCAGGGGAAATCAGAAGGTAACTGCTTTTCTAAAATCTGCTTCATTCTCTCTTGCAGGTGCCTTGCAGAACCACTGATGACTTACAAATTACACAAAGATTTTATTGTTGCTGTTAGTAAGTACATTTCTGTTGGATGCATTTTATGCTATTATCAGAGGTTGTAAGTTTAAACCTGCTAGTTAACATTTTCCTACCTATGGCTTAAGAAATTATCAGTCTCATAACTTAATAGTTTACAAAATGGTTATGAGAAGTCACAGAAGGAACTAAAATACTGTTACTTAGTAAGACTTTTTGAGGTGGCATATGTGGTGAGAGCTGTGAGGAATTAATTACTCAAATTACATTTTCCTTGATGAATGAATGTCAGTTTCTTATAAGAGTGACTTTATGGTTAAATAAACAAGACCGCAAAGAGGTACAATCAGTTATGCCCCCAGCTCCACTGTGCTCACACGCTTTGTTCCCAAATCTGGAGGAAGAGTCAGCTATTTTTGGCAGGCAACAACACCTTTTCTCTCTTATCATATTTATTGATGAAGATCAGATGCTGCAGTGGTAACAAGTCTGCCTGCCAGTGCAGGTGATGCAGGTTGAATCCCTGGGTGAGGAAGATGCCTTCGAGTATGGAATTTTCCAGGTAGGAGCCTGGTGGGCTACAGTCCATGGGGTCACAAAGAATCAGACATGACTGAGCACAGACACACTCAAAACTCATCAGATATCTATATTGTTTCTTTAGATCTGCGACTGCCTTGATGTTATATGAATAAATAGGTTTAATTCAAAATTGTGAGGAGCAGAAGAGTTGGCCAGTGACAGTCACGTAACCTGAGCAGTTCAGTTCAATTGTTCAGTCGTGTCCGACTCTTTGTGACCCCATGAATCGCAACACACCAGGCCTCCCTGTCCATCACCAACTCCTGGAATTCACTCAGACTCACATCCATCAAGTTGGCGATGCCATCCAGCCATCTTATCCTCTGTCGTCCCCTTCTCCTCCTGCCCCCAATCCCTACCAGCATCAGAGTCTTTTCCAGTGAGTCAACTCTTCGTATGAGGTGGCCAAAGTACTGGAGTGTAAGCTTTAGCATCATTCCTTCCAAAGAACACCCAGGGCTGATCTCCCTTAGAATGGACTGGTTGGATCTCCTTGCAGTCCAAGGGACTCTCAAGAGTCTTCTCCAACACCACAGTTCAAAAGCATCAATTCTTTGCAACTCAGACTTCTTCACAGTCCAACTCTCACAGCCATACATGACCACAGAAAAAACCATAGCTTTGACTAGATGGACCTTAGTCGGCAAAGTAATATCTCTGCTTTTGAATATGCTATCTAGGTTGGTCATAACTTTTCTTCCAAGGAGTAAGCGTCTTTTAATTTCATGGCTGCAGTCACCACCTGAGCAGTTAGAGTTGTGTAAAACGTTGGGCTCAAGGGCCAGGTTGCCATCTGAGCCAGTCTCAAAGTTGTAACAGTTAAGAGTTGGCATTTCATTGTTAAGATACATGAGATATGACTGTAATAAGAGTATTTTTCACAATCCAGGAAAGAAATCAACTGCAGTTTATTACCACACATTGTAATGTCACAGGAGGTGTTACCTGCTGCTAAAAGTGTCAGATAAAGCTGAATGGCCTTGATGTGCAGCCCTGCATGCATGACTGACCACATGATCTCATGAACATCTATACCATTTAGCTTTCTCCTGAAGGCTCTGCACTCTACTTCCTCTTTATAGAAATCCATCCTTTTAAGAACAATGAGACCTTAGAAAGTATAGACATCCATCCTTGTAAGAACAATGAGACCTTAGAAAGTATATAATCCAACCTCATTTTATTAACAAGGAAATCACAGCCCAGATGGGGGCAAGTGACTTTGTCCAAGGACACTAGTAAATTCATAGCTATATCAAGACTACAAGCCAGGTTTTTTGACTCTTAAACTAGAACACTTTGTTACAAGAAATTCCTCTTATAACAAATGTGTTTGATCCAGTTAGCTAGAATGGCTCAATGAGCTGGTTGTTTTGATGCAAACATTTGGTCACAAGATTTTTTTTCTTCACTTTGTAGCAAATAGTGATCATATTATTCACTTACATGATAATTAAAGCGCATCTCATATATAAAAATCCATCTTCTGTCTGGGTCAATAGAAATAGGTATCATTTGGCTTCCAGCAAGAGAAATTTAGCTCAGGAAGAAAGGGCAAGTTACCCAGAGTCTAAGGGGAGTCTGTCAGAACTCCTTGGCAGAAAATGTGTCCTGCCTACTGTGATCTGCATCCAGGAACCGCCAAGTTGGGAATAGATGTTTCTCATCCACCCTCCCAGCTCTTTTCAGATGTCTTTCATTTTTTTCCTCTCCTGCTTTGCAGACAGATTTTTCTTCACTTGGGAGCACATTTAGTGATGGTCTGCCTTGTTTTACATGATCTGCCTTTGCACGAATCCAGCAGACAGATTAGAGTTTTGGTGTCTCCGTTTCAACTCCTGGAAGAGACTTCATGCCAGGCCCTTTCCTCACCTCGTGTGCAGATAGCTGTGCCTGGAAGAGATGAAGGTCCCGTTTATAAACCTTGTGCAGTGGGCACTTTCTGGAGAAAGGGCTTGGCAGGGTGGGCAGTCACCCTAGAATTGGTTTATTGTAGTAAGAGACTGTTAAATAGATTCCTTTTTCTGAAGCATTACAAGTTTTTCTAGCCAACTTGTCAGCCTCTTGGCTTTTTCCTTGCAGACTGAATCTGCCTGAGATGATTTTTTTTTTTCAGGTGTACCATGGTCAGCATGGGCTTAAAATCTACTAGGCCTTTGGTTGTGCAATTATCCTGACACCTGAGAAAAATAACTCTCTGCCATCTTTTAGTCTATAAAATTTAGAAAAGAATGCCTCCTTCCTCTTGTCTGATAGAATCACTCAGAGATTTCAACGTGATAAAGTGTATTGTGGTGTCTGGCACCTTACACCAGTTGTAACAACTGCTGCCCTCGCTCATATTACTTAAAGCTTTATTCTCTCCTTTTGTAACAGAACCACAGGAGGAAATGAGTTTTGATTGTATAGAAGTACACAGTTCAGAGGCTAAGAGCATAGGTCTGGCTTAGATAGAACTGAGTTCTTCTCTACTTAGTGGCTGCAGATCATGGACAAGTTAGTTACCCAGTGACCCTAAGCCTTAGGAAGTAATAGTGATAATACTTACCATGTGAAGCAGTGCTTACAAGGCATGACGGCTGGAAGTGGTTATGATGTTTAAATGATTAATGTTGATATGATTAGAATTCGAAATTTGCAACCATTTTTTATGTTACAGAGTCTGATGACCAAAACTACCGGGTGGAGGCTGTACATGCACTGGTGCACAAGCTGCCCGAGAAAAACAGAGAGATGCTGGACATCTTGATAAAGCACCTGGTCAAGTAATTCTCTGACTTAGATTGCTCACTTACTTGTTCATCTGTTAAACTGGAGTATATTCATGTCTTTTAAAGGGAGTGATAGAGCTGTAACTTTGCTACTGTAATCAGAGTCCACTTAATTGCTTGAAAAATGATGTGGCAGTTTGTTTTTAAGATATAATCTGTGTGTGTGTGTAAATGTGTGTTTATGACATGCAAATAATTATATCCCTGCAACTGTTATACTTATGATGGAATGTCAACTTAAAAATATATGAAGGTGTATATAGTTCTTTCCCAGTTCTTAAAGATGCATCATAAGCCTGAAGTTTGAAGACCAGGTCTCTTGTTTTACTAGGGTCACCAGGTTCTACCAGGTCAACATGCCACTGGAATATTAGCTTCCTACCCCAGATTCCTAGTGTCTGTTGGTTTCTGAAGATCTTTTTGACTTTTATGTATTTAAAAGTTTTGATAAATATTGTATTAATCAAGTTTCTTCAGAGAACAGAACTAATAGGTTGTTGTGTGTGTGTCTATGTATACATACATATATAAGTAGGAGAGACTGATTGGTTGCAAGGAATTGGCTGTACAGTTGTGGAGGCTGATTTCAAGGCAGGCTGGAGACCCAGAGAAGTTGATGTTGTGGTCCAAATCCAGGCAGTCTGGAGGCAGAATGCCTTCTTCCTCGAGGACCTCAGTCTTTTTCTGTTAAGACCCTAAACTAATGTTTACATGAGACCCACCCAGGTAATGGATGGCAGTCTGCTTTACTCAAAGCCTACTGATTTAAATGTTAATGTCTTCTAAAAATGCCTTTACAGAAACATCTAGAATTCTAGATGTTTGACCAAATATTGGGGTACTGCAGCCTAGCAGATTTGACATGTAATATTAGCCATAACAGACTATCTTGCTTCACACACACACACATTTAATTCAGAGATTTCAGTTCAGCTATCATGCTGCTGGAAACAAAAGTCCAAATTCAGGTTTTAAACTCACTTAAGAATTCCCTTATAGTCTCATTTACAAATGGGAACAGTTTTTGTCTTAATTAGTACTGCAGTTCACAGTCAAATGATTAATCCTTCCTTGTTTGCTATAAGTAGTAACCCAATTTATGCTAATTTGAGCCATGCACATTTGAAACTGTGCTCTATATTCATCAGTCTCAACTTGCAGGATTTAAGATGATATGAGTTTGCCCTCCTTTAAATAAGAAGGAAATCCACTAGGAATGATTTCATTTCAAGTTCATTGTTAACGATTGCCTTTGTTGGCATTTAGCTAATGAACAGGGACTCACTATCCTTGGTCTGAATTACATAGTCTTGAATTATGTTTTTGAGTTGTGTGTCCTTTTCTTGAAACTTAACCATACAACATTTAGTGGGCATTCTCTTGCTACATTCAAGCTAGTTTTTTAGCAAAGCCTTTTAAAATATACTTTAAAAGCTTCATGAGTGTCACATAAAATGTTTTTCCTTAATTATCCAGAATGTTAGATGAACACAAGCTTCACCTTTAGTTGTGACTGTAATACAGGAGATAGAGTATATCCAGCCACTAAAGAGTACTGAAAATTCTGCTGCCCAACCTTCACCGCCGTTCCCAGCTGAACCTAAAAATGTCAGTCTTCTCTGACTGAGCAGCAGCAGTGGAATATGTGCTCACATCACCAATGACTTACTTAATTCTTCTTGTGGTTCCTTCGCTAAGTCAGGTCTGACTCTTTGCTCTGTGTTCCACTATCTCCCAGCGTTTGCTCAAATTCTTGTCCATTGAGTCAGTGATGGTATCCAGCCATCTCATCCTCTGCTGCCTTCTTCTCCTTTTGCCTTTAATCTTTCACATGATCAAGGTCTTTCTGATTTCATTTCAAGTTCATTGTTAACGATTGCCTTTGTTGGCATTTAGCTAATGAACAGGGACTCACTATCCTTGGTCTGAATTACATAGTCTTGAATTATGTTTTTGAGTTGTGTGTCCTTTTCTTGAAACTTAACCATACAACATTTAGTGGGCATTCTCTTGCTACATTCAAGCTAGTTTTTTAGCAAAGCCTTTTAAAATATACTTTAAAAGCTTCATGAGTGTCACATAAAATGTTTTTCCTTAATTATCCAGAATGTTAGATGAACACAAGCTTCACCTTTAGTTGTGACTGTAATACAGGAGATAGAGTATATCCAGCCACTAAAGAGTACTGAAAATTCTGCTGCCCAACCTTCACCGCCGTTCCCAGCTGAACCTAAAAATGTCAGTCTTCTCTGACTGAGCAGCAGCAGTGGAATATGTGCTCACATCACCAATGACTTACTTAATTCTTCTTGTGGTTCCTTCGCTAAGTCAGGTCTGACTCTTTGCTCTGTGTTCCACTATCTCCCAGCGTTTGCTCAAATTCTTGTCCATTGAGTCAGTGATGGTATCCAGCCATCTCATCCTCTGCTGCCTTCTTCTCCTTTTGCCTTTAATCTTTCACATGATCAAGGTCTTTCCCAGTGAGTTGGCTCTTCACATCAGGTGGCCAAAGTATTGGAGCTTCAGCTTCAGCATCAGTCCTTCCAGTGAATATTCAGGGTTGATTTCCTTTAGGATTGACTAGTTTGATCTCCTTGCAGTCCAAGGGACTGTCAAGAGTCTTTTCTAACAGCATGGTTTGAAAGCGTAAGTTCTTCAGTGCTCAGCCTTCTTTATGGTCCAACTCACATCTATACATGACTACTGGAAAAACCATAGCTTTGACTATATGGACCTTTGTGGTCAAAGTAGTATCTCTGCTTTTTAATAAATATGCTGTTTAGCTTTGTCATAACTTACCTTCCAAGGAGCAAGTGTCCTTTAATTTCATGGCTGCAGTCACCATCCACAGTGATTCTGGAGCCCAGGAAAAGAAAATCTTTCATCCTTTCTACTTTTTCCCCTTCTATTTGCCATTAAGTGATGGGACCAGATGCCATGATCTTAGTTTTTTGAATATTGTTTCCAGCCAGCTTTTTCACTTTCCTCTTTCACCCTCATTAAGAGGCCCTTTAGTTCCTCTTTACTTTCTGCTGTTAGAGTGATGTCATCTGCATATCTGAGATTGTTGATATTTCTCCCAGCAATCATGATTGCAACTTGTACTTCATCCAAGCGGGCATTAGTAGTTTACTTAAGTAAACTAGTAGTAACTGATAACAATCTTGGTCCCTGGCCACCTTATTGACTTAGGGGAATTTTAAATCAATGACCTGGATTGCTCACTGACCTAAAGGACCAATGACTGATTACAAATCGCCAGTAACTAGCTCTGAAACATGGTATAAATCATTGACTTCTTTCTGAGAATGCATTGTCTTTAAGACAAGGGCTTGTGTGGTCTCTTCTATGACTTAAACTTTACATTTTTAAAAGTGCAGTTCAGAATGTGCTTTGTATACAAGTGGAGGGGGTGGAGTGCAGAACTGGTTGAAACGTGGGATGATAAGGATCTATATCAGCTGACTAGCCCAGCAGAAGGGAAATTCAGTGAAGAGGAATATGGTGATCAAATTATTTCATCTTCCGAAGAATGTGGTTATCAACTTCTCTTTCAAAATAGAGCAGTTTTTTTATGACTTCTAAATTTATTTTCATGTTAATCTTATTCTAGGTTACTTATACTACCAGGCACTCTTACTTTTTAGCAAGAATACCCAGAGCCAATTTAATTACAAGGAAGAATATTATTTTAAGATCATATTTTATTTAACTCATTTTATTTAATTTTCTAAACACTGCTATCAGGGTTATTATACTTTACAGATGAGGGAACTGAAGCCTTGAGAGAGATTAAATAACAAGGGTGGTTGCACCCAGCTTCCATATTGGAAGGACCAAGCTTTAAATCCAGACAGGCTCACTGCCTTTACAGATGACCTATGAGGCTCCCTAATACTTACTAAACAATTTATAATATTGGTTGCATAAAAAGGAAACAATGAAATTCTTCTTATGCTAACCAAGAATCTTAGCTAACTCTGTCTTGGGCACAAGGAGTAAATTCAGTCAACAGGACAGTTGGCTCTTCCTGCCCTACATCAAATGTTGGGTTGATAATCCAGAATCCTAGATTCCTCATAAAATTTTACTTTTGCTTCTAGAATGGAGTTAGTATGCATACTCAGTCATGTATAAATATTATCTTATGTTGTGCTCCTAACTAGAATTTTTTATCCTCACAGCCCTGCTGGGAGTAAGATAGAAAAGGCAGTGGTTACCCTAGAAGATTGGTTAAATAAAACGAGGTTACCTCTTAAGAATGCATCCAATCTCCAAATTAAATTAGTTAACTAGTTAAAGTTGTTTTTAAGAGTTCACTGGGGTTACTTTGCTAAGGTCAGTAATATCAGAGACTCTTTATTTTCAAGCCAGTACTAATGCTTCCAGATCTCCTTGTCTTGCTATTTGCCTAACACAGTACTCAGCACTTGGGAGGCCCTCCAGGAAGTGGGAGATGGATGGATGAATAGGTCGATAGATAGATGGAAGACAGGATGGGAACATGCCCTGATCAGAGACCTCAGGGAGACTCTTGACTTGTAGTCAGGAGCTCTAACTTGAAACAAAACTCTGTGTCCTTAATTTGCTATGACCTCAAGTACATCAGTCCATGAGGTCGCTAAGAGTTGGACATGACTGAGCAACTTCACTTTCACTTTCATGCATTGGAGAAGGAAATGGCAACCCACTCCAGTGTTCTTGCCTGGAGAATCCCAGAGATGGGGGAGCCTCGTGGGCTGCCATCTCTGGGGTCACACAGAGTTGAACACGACTGAAGCGACTTAGCAGCAGCAGGTACATCATGCTTACTTTAGGAGCTTCTTGTTTTAAAATCTGAACAGTAGGAAAAACTGTACAGCCTCTACTTAATTTTAGAAAATTAAGTAGAGTGTTATCTGTGAAAATGTTTAGCAGTAGTTTCTAATGAAGTGTTTGGTACGTCTAAATATAATCGCAACCAGTGTACTCTTACCCATTTGTTCTAAAAGAGTATACTACCATAGGGTTTGCCAAACAACCAGTAGTTTCCCGAGGGCAATGCACTTGATTTAAGAAAACAAGACTTTTTTTTTTTCCTTTAAGAGATTAACCTTAGTAATTATGTTTTATTGTGCTAATGTTTATTAACTTTTTACATCTATTTAGACTAATGCCAGCTGGTAGTGGCTGAACCTGTTTGAGAAATTTAGTTTGTAGTGGCATATTTACATCTTATGTATCATATTTAAATCTTTGTCTCATTCATATATAAAATGTATCATATTTACATCTTACTATTATTTGGTAGACTAGAACATTCTATAATTATTGAACATATAACTTAAAATATTTTTATTGCTTTTATTTGCAGAGTGTCCCTACATAGTCAACAAAATCTCATGACAGTCTCAAACCTTGGTGTTATATTTGGTCCAACTCTCATGAGAGCCCAGGAAGAAACTGTGGCTGCCATGATGAATATTAAGTTTCAGAACATCGTGGTTGAAATTCTGATAGAGCACTATGAAAAGGTAGGCTGAATTTTCACGTGCAAATATAACATTTTGTTATCTTGTTTCTAAGAAGGAATTTTGCAGTTGTATCATCTGTGATCTCATTGTGCTCTCGGGTTCCTATATGATATCAGTCTTATAAATTTTGTATAAATTATTTATGCAAACTTTGCTCTTCTTTTTCTTATTCAGTTTTTAAATAGTTCTCAAAATCTAGGTAAATGGTTTCCCTTCTTTCTACATCATTTGCTTGTCAAGATTTTCTTGTTTAGTATTTACGTAATTAGGTTTTTACTCAGTATTCAGAAAATACTTCACAATCACTTTATGGTTAAGTGATTGTAACTTAACCATATTGTCAAGTTACCATATTGTAACTTTTTATCTCTTTTGAATTAGATTCCCATTATACAGTAGACTAATATTTTAGATAAAAAGCAGAGAACAGTCTTGAAATCCTCTTTATACCCAGTCGCTAAGCAGGCTTCCTTTAGGAGTGAGATCTCAGAATATTATGAAAGTGAACAATGGGAAGACCAAAATGACCTGACTGTTAAGTGAGCTCAGCCATCGGAGACCTAAACACTGTGATTCATTTATGTCTCACACCATCCTTGTGAGAGGGTGGGGGTGCCTCTTGTTAGGTAAAAGACGACCAGGACACCAAACAGGCTTTAATGGGGAAGCGCTCCCGGGCAGGGTTCCCAGACCTGAACGAGGCAGGTTGAGGAAGTCCGTGCCCAGACCGTGTTGCGGATGGTTTTTATACATTCGTTGCGAGGGATGGTCAGGCTAGATGGACGGGGGTTTGGATAGGTCGCCAGGCCGAGGCGTTGCGGGCTGACAGGTCCTTCTACGTGGCTGGGATGGGGCGGCTTTAGCTGGTGAAGTGTGTTGCCATTGGTCCCCGGGATCTGGGAGGCTCCCTCCGTTAGGGACCTCCCCCACGGGTGGGAAGGAGAGGCGAGGCGGCCTATCATGGCCCCTGGGGTCCGGCCTTACATTCTGACCCTTTTGATAGGATAAGGGGTGCCGTTATCGCTTCTGGCTACTTCCTGCTGAACTGGGGCATCGCTGGGGCTGAGGGTCATGGCCGGATCCCGGTGACCTTTCAGGGGCTCTGGACAGGAGCTTGGAGTATGCGACTACCATCAACATCTGTCCGGTAGCCATCTGGGTCAGCTCCCTGACCCTCCGGAGGATTATCTGAAAAAACACAAGGTCCTATCGACAGGATGAGGAACAAGGCTGCGAGGGGTCCGAGAAGTGGGAGAAGCCATTTTGCCCAAGACGACTTTCACCATCCCGAGAAATCAGAACCACCTGACTTGGCCTGTCCAAGTCTGATGCTCTCTCTCAGCTCTCGGACCTTGTTCTGGACCAACCCCAAGGCATTAACGAAAAATCAGCAGTCTTCCCTTAAGAAGTGACAGGTTTCCTCTTTTTCAGCCGTTAGCAAGTCTAGGGCCCTTTGATTTTGGAGAGTCACTGCTGCTGGAGAGGTTCCCTCGGTTTGTAATGTCATTAGGGAATATGCCACCTTGTCCAGGTCTCGATTGAGGTCTGCGGACAGCTTATAGTAGAAGTGTGTGGCTGATCCTAATCTTCCCGCCCCCAGTCCTAAGGTCATGAATAAACCTACCCCGAGGAGCAGGGGAATTGCAGCCAATACCTTCCGGTGGCGGCGAGTTGGCTGGATCTGGTCTTTTATTGCCTGTGATGTCAGAATGGTCAGGTAGGGAGTAAGGAAGACTTCGGTGTAAGACTGAGTCCAGTTGGGCGGGAAACATTGTAATAAGGTGGTTTGGGGATAAAGGATCTCATCTTGAGCCGTCACAGGCCACTGTGGTTAATGAGGTTGGCCAGAACATAAGAGGCACTGGCTGGAAGGTACAGTATCTCAGTGGTCAAGGGCCCCATTGGCAAGGTTACTTCAGTGGCATTTCAAGTGAGATTTTGGGCTGGGGATCAGTTGGGCAAGGAATGGTCAGGGTCAAGCGAAGACAGAGCCAACATGAGAGGTTTGGTGAGGTTTCAGTCAGGGTCTGAAAGGTGTCATTGAGGCTGGTGAAAATTTGGGATGAAAAATCTAGGGGATTGAGCACCTGATGAACCTGGTGTAGGAGTTTGTTGGGCTCATGGTGTGGATCAGAGGCTTCAGTTGCCAACTTTATGAGGTCCTGTTGGACCTTATGTTGGATTTGTTTTTGCCTCTGATGTTGGGCTCCCTTCCCGTCTGTCATTCCTTAGTGAGTTTACGTGGTAAAACAGAGATCTTTGTCCCTAGGTTTATAGCAGTTAGAGGCTGAGCTTGATTTGGCAGTTTCAAGGCTCTTGGCTGTCCAATACAATTTAGCCCCCTGGGAGCACGGCTGGGCAGGTGAGGCATAACAGTCTGGATGGATGTAAGTGTAGGCTGTGAACCCAGTTCTCCAGCGGTCTCGTTCGGTACACCCACGGGGGCAGATTGTCCTGCCTGTGTTATCATGGCCAGGAGGAATAGTGGCAAGAGCATGTTGAGCTATATTAGGAGGAGAGTGATAAAAGAGAAGAAGTCAATTTGAGATTTTGTAAAAAGCAGCCAGTCCTGGGGGGCCGTGCCAGCCAGTCTAATGGCGAAGAGTATAGCCAGAGTTGTGATTGGCAACAGCCACAGCAGATGAGGCCAGACAAGCATTGGATGGGGCGTGTCACTCACCAGCGGGAGGCAAGGGTGTCTTAGTAATGGCGATCTTGGTAGGTCCCGAGATTTTAGAGGTGTAAGTCTTTAAGGGTTTGGGAGAAGGCAGGCCGTGTAGTGGAGCCCGTTTGAGCCGTGTGATGTGGTACCATGGCTTGTGTCCCCACGGTCTGGCTGCTGTAGGGGTGGTGAGGACCACCCCAGTCCACCAGGGCTGAAGGGGCTGAGGCGTCAGCGTTTTTAGGAGAACCTGATCTCCTGGTACCAAAGCGGGGGATGGGATCACCTGGGCGTGGTCTCTGACAGGTTGAGGGAGGACACAGTCAACGTGTTCTCTAAGTAGGGAC
This sequence comes from Madoqua kirkii, assembly GCA_006408675.1. NCBI lineage: Eukaryota > Metazoa > Chordata > Mammalia > Artiodactyla > Bovidae > Madoqua > Madoqua kirkii. The sequence goes on from SJYC01043266.1 coordinate 31,323, forward strand.
CTCAGGAGAGTGATATAAGACAAATAAGTCTCCAGAAGGGGGTTTGGGGGATCCAGAAGGTTAATCAGCAGATAAGGCCTACAGTACAGCAGTTCAAAAGGTGTCAAACCCGTCCTGACATGAGGAGTTGTCTGAATGTGGGTCAGGGCTGCTGGCAGGAGATCAACCCAGGAGAGACAAAGTTCTGCCATTAACCTGGTCAGATGAGCCGTGAGGATGCCGTTAGCCCGTTTTACCTTGCCTGATGACTGAGGCCAGCATATACCGGAAGGTCCGATGTCTAGGCATGTGAGTAAAGTCTATCTGCCAATCCTGTCCTGGCAGGTGTCCCCTCAGCTGGTGAGTTTTCTGTGTGTGTGTGTGTGTGTGTGTGTGTCCTTCCGGTGGCGGCGAGTTGGCTGGATCTGGTCTTTTATTGCCTGTGATGTCAGAATGGTCAGGTAGGGAGTAAGGAAGACTTCGGTGTAAGACTGAGTCCAGTTGGGCGGGAAACATTGTAATAAGGTGGTTTGGGGATAAAGGATCTCATCTTGAGCCGTCACAGGCCACTGTGGTTAATGAGGTTGGCCAGAACATAAGAGGCACTGGCTGGAAGGTACAGTATCTCAGTGGTCAAGGGCCCCATTGGCAAGGTTACTTCAGTGGCATTTCAAGTGAGATTTTGGGCTGGGGATCAGTTGGGCAAGGAATGGTCAGGGTCAAGCGAAGACAGAGCCAACATGAGAGGTTTGGTGAGGTTTCAGTCAGGGTCTGATAGGTGTCATTGAGGCTGGTGAAAATTTGGGATGAAAAATCTAGGGGATTGAGCACCTGATGAACCTGGTGTAGGAGTTTGTTGGGCTCATGGTGTGGATCAGAGGCTTCAGTTGCCAACTTTATGAGGTCCTGTTGGACCTTATGTTGGATTTGTTTTTGCCTCTGATGTTGGGCTCCCTTCCCGTCTGTCATTCCTTAGTGAGTTTACGTGGTAAAACAGAGATCTTTGTCCCTAGGTTTATAGCAGTTAGAGGCTGAGCTTGATTTGGCAGTTTCAAGGCTCTTGGCTGTCCAATACAATTTAGCCCCCTGGGAGCACGGCTGGGCAGGTGAGGCATAACAGTCTGGATGGATGTAAGTGTAGGCTGTGAACCCAGTTCTCCAGCGGTCTCGTTCGGTACACCCACGGGGGCAGATTGTCCTGCCTGTGTTATCATGGCCAGGAGGAATAGTGGCAAGAGCATGTTGAGCTATATTAGGAGGAGAGTGATAAAAGAGAAGAAGTCAATTTGAGATTTTGTAAAAAGCAGCCAGTCCTGGGGGGCCGTGCCAGCCAGTCTAATGGCGAAGAGTATAGCCAGAGTTGTGATTGGCAACAGCCACAGCAGATGAGGCCAGACAAGCATTGGATGGGGCGTGTCACTCACCAGCGGGAGGCAAGGGTGTCTTAGTAATGGCGATCTTGGTAGGTCCCGAGATTTTAGAGGTGTAAGTCTTTAAGGGTTTGGGAGAAGGCAGGCCGTGTAGTGGAGCCCGTTTGAGCCGTGTGATGTGGTACCATGGCTTGTGTCCCCACGGTCTGGCTGCTGTAGGGGTGGTGAGGACCACCCCAGTCCACCAGGGCTGAAGGGGCTGAGGCGTCAGCGTTTTTAGGAGAACCTGATCTCCTGGTACCAAAGCGGGGGATGGGATCACCTGGGCGTGGTCTCTGACAGGTTGAGGGAGGACACAGTCAACGTGTTCTCTAAGTAGGGACCTCAGGAGAGTGATATAAGACAAATAAGTCTCCAGAAGGGGGTTTGGGGGATCCAGAAGGTTAATCAGCAGATAAGGCCTACAGTACAGCAGTTCAAAAGGTGTCAAACCCGTCCTGACATGAGGAGTTGTCTGAATGTGGGTCGGGCTGCTGGCAGGAGATCAACCCAGGAGAGACAAAGTTCTGCCATTAACCTGGTCAGATGAGCCGTGAGGATGCCGTTAGCCCGTTTTACCTTGCCTGATGACTGAGGCCAGCATATACCGGAAGGTCCGATGTCTAGGCATGTGAGTAAAGTCTATCTGCCAATCCTGTCCTGGCAGGTGTCCCCTCAGCTGGTGAGTTTTCTGTGTGTGTGTGTGTGTGTGTGTGTGGCGGCCTGAGTCCTCCTTGAGGAGAGGTCTTGGCACAGATTAGGCAGCGATGATGGACTTCCTGAATGGTAGGTCAGAGGTGTAACGGGGAAAAGAGAGGGCTGAAAAAGGTCAAAAGTGTGTGGGGTCCAATGTGTAAAGAGTCATGAATCTGGGTGATAATGGACATTGTCTGTTTTGGAGGTAGGACTAGTTTGTTGTGGAGCGTGATCTATCCCGAGGTGTTTGGAAGTGCCTTCCTGTGAGAGGAGGGCCTCCATTTTGGCCTCTGAGTAGTTAGGGGTAAGGGAGGTCCTGAGAAATAGTATAGGTAGAGGCCCCTGTTGTAAGACTGTCTGGCCATCTGGTCAGCCTTATTGTTGTCTAGGGAAACCATGTTGCAAGTCGTCTGACGTCTTTGTCAGGGTAATCTTTAGTCCTAGGTAAGTCACAGAGGTCTGGGTGAGTTGGGCCTTTTGTTGAGATGTTTGGTGTCCTTTAGAGCTAAGGAAGTTAAGAAGAATAGTGGTATGTGTCTGAGAGAGAGCTTGTGAGGGGCTGCAGAGCAGAAGGTCATCCACATACTATAAGAGGACATTAGGGGTTAAAGGGCATGTAGCCAGAGTCTGGCCAAAAAAATGGGGGCTGTCTTGTCTCTAAACCCTTGGGGGAGGACTATCCATGTTAGCTGGGAGGACTGTTGGGTTTCTGGGTCGGTCTATGTGAAAGCAAAGAGGAATTGGCAGTCTGGGTGTAAGGGAATAGTGAAAAAGGCATCTTTGAGGTCTATGATAGTAAAGTGAATCATACTGTTAGGAATGTCAGAAAGCAAGGTATAAGGGATTGGGGACAATTGGATGGGCAGGGATTATGGCCTCGTTTTTATCAGTCGAAGGTCCTGGACCAATCAGTAGCTGCCAGAAGCTTTTTGCATCAGGAGAAAGGAGGTATTGCAGGGTGAGGTTGTAGGGACTAGGAGGCTCTGGCCCATGAGACGGTCTATGATTGGTTTAAGACCACATAGGTGAGTCTGAGAGATGGGGCACTGAGGGCGGTTTGGGAAGTGGGAAGGATCACATAGATTAATCAGTATGGGTGTGTGATGGGTTGCTTCCAGAGGGATTTTAGTGTCTCAGATGCTAGGGTCGACAACTGGAGCCTCAGGGGAGCAAAGGAGGAGTGGGGGCAAGGTGAGAGATTAGGAAAGTGATAGAGGTAGGTGAATGGTGGTCCTAAGCTTAGCTAAAATGTCCCTCCCCAGCAGGGGAGTGGGGCATGAAGGGACTATCAGAAAAGAGTGTGTGAACGAGAAGTGGTCAAACTGACAGGGCTGTGCCCCAGTCTGCAAGGGTCGTGAAGACGTGCCATCTGTACCCACCATCGAGACCTGGGAAGGATGCAAGGTGTCCCCGAAGGAGGGAAGAACCAAGTAAGCAGCCCCCGTATCTATCAAGAAATCGATAGACTCATTCGCCACTTGAAGCATTACCCTGGGCTCGGCTTGGGTTATGGGGGTCCCCGAGTCTGGGCATCGTCAATCCTCATCAAAGGACAGAAGTTCCAAGGCAGAGTGCGGGAAGGAAATGTCCTTTTGGGAGCCCAGACCTCGGCCGGTAAGGCCGGGGCCTGAGTCGCCCAGGGACAATCACTCTCGCAATGTCCCGGTTGTTTGCAACGAGAGTACAGCTTTGTCGGGAGCCAGGGATTTGGGCATTGGCGTTCGGCTTGGGTTATGGGGGTCCCCGAGTCTGGGCATCGTCAATCCTCATCAAAGGACAGAAGTTCCAAGGCAGAGTGCGGGAAGGAAATGTCCTTTTGGGAGCCCAGACCTCGGCCGGTAAGGCCGGGGCCTGAGTCGCCCAGGGACAATCACTCTCGCAATGTCCCGGTTGTTTGCAACGAGAGTACAGCTTTGTCGGGAGCCAGGGATTTGGGCATTGGCGGGCCCAGTGGCCCTCATGACCGCATTTGAAGCAGGCTCCTGGTGGTGGCTTCTGGGGACCCACCTTCTGTCCGTGGCTGGCCGCCGGGCTGCTCCCAGTGCCTGGGTGTGTCTCTCAAGGTCAGCCTGGAGTTTGGCTTTTTGTTTAAGCCTTGCCTTGTGGCTGGCTTCGGTGGCTTCTTCTCGGGCGTTATAAACCTTAAAGGCCATTTTTACCAGGTCTCGGAGGCAGGTCTGAGGCCCATCCTCAGCCTTGGAGAGACTTTTTTCTGATGTCTGAAGCTGATTGGGATATAAAGCAGTTGGCTAGGGTGGTAACCCCCACTGGAGAATCTAGGGCAATCCAGTTATAGGTGGTGAGAACCTCTGTCAGCCTGTTAAGAAAGGCTGCTGGGTTTTCATCAGGGCCCTGGGTTACTTCATCTAGTTTAAGTAGGCTTACCACCTTGAGGGAGGTGCCGAATGTTGGCTCTTCCTCTCTGTCCCTCCTGATAGTCCCAGTCTGGGTCTACGTCTGGAATAGCAGCTGCTCTAGGTGGCCAGGCAGGGTCTGCTGGGTTAGCTAGATGTTTTTGGTCAGCCACTTTTGCCGTGGCCCAAATGGCCTTTCTCTCCTCTGGGGTAGTGGTGGACCCCAGAATGACAAATATATCCTGCCAGGTGAGGGCATAAGACCGAGGCAGCTGGGTGAAGTTTTTGATGTGGTTAGAGGGGTTGGCCGAATAGGAGCCTAGTCATTGTTAAACACGGGCAAGATGTTAGAGTGAAAAAAGGCACGTGGACATGGGCAAGACCCTTCGGGCCAGCCACCTGGCGGAGAGGAAGCAGGGGAGCTGGCAGTAGATTGGGAGCGGTCTGGGACCTTGAGTGTGAGCTGACTGGTGAGTCAGAAAGGGGTGGGCTCAGAGGAAGGGGTGGATATCGAGGCAGAGCCAAGGGGGCAGCAAGAGGCATAGTCACAGGAGGGCTGGGCTGTGAGGAGGATGAGGGAGGAGTGGATATGGAGGAAGTTGGTGAGAGTGATAGAGGGGCAGTTGGTGTGGGGGAGGTTGGTGAGGCAGGGCATGAAGGAAGGGGTGGTTATAGAGGCGGTTTAGTCACAGGAAGGCTGTGCTGTGAGGATGATGGGGGAGGAGTGGATATGGAGGGAGCTGATAGAGGGGGAGTTGGTGTGGGGGTAGGAAGGGCCATGGTTAGGAGAATTTCAGAAGGGGAACAGCGGGTACATAGGGTGGGACGGGAGCGCAACAGCCAGAAAGCCTGTACGTAGGGTACCTCAGACCATTTTCCCATCTTCTGGCAGTAATTATCTAAGTCATGGAGGATGTTAAAATTGAAAGTTCTGCTTGGCGGCCATTGTGAGCCATTATCTAAAGAATATTGGGGCCATGCCTCAGAACAAAGGAAGGTTAAGCATTTGGAGCAAATTTTTCCGAGATATGTAGAGTTCTGAGGTTGGCGAGTGAACATTTTAGCGGTGTAGATCAGGGTTGGTCGGCCCTGGAGGCAGCCGCCCTCATGGCGAATATGAAACGAAGGTCCTGGACCAGTCGTTAGCGGGACCAGGGTGGTCCGGTCAGGCGTCCCTGAATGAATGGTCAACCCAGCGAGGAGAGAGCCACTCAGCCAAGACGGACGTCTCCGTCTCCGAGTTGACTGGTGCCAAGGAACAGCAGCCTGGCCTGCGGAGGAGTCCAGACGCGGCCGTAATTTAAAGGGACCGAGATACCCTAGGAATATTCGCTATGGGAGCAACGCCCCCCCAGAGCCCCACCGATGGAACTTGCCCCATATCCTGCCAGACGGTTGAATGGTCCCAGAGGGGTGACCGGGTGACCTGGTCTGGCGAGGGCCAGACCCGAAGGGGCCGCAAATCCCTCTTGTCGCAGGATGGGCCCTAGCCTCAGGCCCCACATTGGCGCCAAATGTTAGGTAAAAGACGACCAGGACACCAAAAAGAGTGTCTAACAGGCTTTAATGGGGAAGCGCTCCTGGGCCGAGTTCCGGACCCAAAAGAGGCAGGTTGAGGAAGTCTGCACCCAGACTGTGTTGGGGATGGTTTTTATACGTTAGTTGCGAGGGATGGTCAGGCTAGACGGACGGGGGTTCGGATAGGTCTCCAGGCCGAGGCGTTAAGGGCTGACGGGTCCTTCCTCGTGGCTGGGGTGGGGCAGCTTTAGCTGGCAAAGTGTGCTGTCATTGGTCCCCCGGATCTGGGAGGCTCTCTCCCATTAGGGACCTCCCCGCTGGTGGGAGGGAGAGGAGGGGCAGCCCATCATGGCCCCTGGGGTCTGGCCTTACACCTGTTTCCTTCCCAGTTGCTTTCTAGTGCCTATAGGATAGTCTTGGAGCCTTGCTCAGACTGGAAGTGTTTTCACAACCCTGAAAGTCCATAGCTGCATCTTGTAGCCCTGCTCAGATGCCTGCCTGTAGCTCATCACATTCTTTGCAGCTCAGGGCCAGTAGCATGCCAACACCTTCTGAGAAGCAAGGCTCTGCTAGCTGGGGGATGATAACAGCAGGGTCCTCTTCCCCTCAGGTTATGTTCAAGATAAAGGGGAAGAGTGACTATAACAGGGTGTCTTGACATAGACATTCGTTGCTATTTGACACATTTCTTAAAAATGTTGGAAAATCTAAATTTCACTGCTGGAGAATAGGGAAGAATAAAAAACCCAGAGGAGAAACATTATTCAGTGTAAATGGAAAAGAAAGTTGTAATTGCTCTAGAAGGTTTATTTCTTGCCAGGCAACTGATTCAGGAGCATAGAGTTCTAAGGTCATTTAATAACACTCAAAGCTTATTTTATGATGAAAATATCAGTGTCACCCTTCTGCTGACCTCGGCCCATTTTTCTTCCACATAGATTTTTCACACTGCCCCAGACCCCAGCATCCCTCTTCCTCAGCCTCAGTCTCGATCCGGATCCCGGAGGACACGTGCATCTGCCTTTCCTCAGGCTCCCGGAAGCCCAGAGGGAGGTATACTCCGTGTTTGGCAGAACCCGACAGTAAGTGTCCCACCCTCAGGGAGATGCCATCTTTGTTAATTCAACTCTATCCCACCTTATGGGCAATCAGGTACAAAGAGGCAATGTCCTTACTGACACTGTCTCCCAACACCAGCCCCCCACCACATTTAAATGTTATCCGTCAGGATAGATCTTGGACAGGCCAATTTATTCCTGCTGCAAAGGGAAAAAAATAGTTTTTGCTCAGTGCCCTTTCCTGTAGCTGTGATTAAGTACATCGGGTGCTACTTTGTAGCAGCTTTTGTCCTGTTGTCAGAGTGGTTGGGAAGAAAGCCAGGGAGCCTGGCCCAGGCAGTTATTTTCTTTCTTTCCTTCACGTTATGTTCTTAAAGCATCATCTCTCAGGTATCAAAGTCTGATATCAAAGTGTGTGAAAGAGAGCAAAAGGAAATAAAAAGAGGTTCTACACCACACATCATCCCTAACTTATTATTCTGAGCCAAGCCCCACCATAACGTGGGTGGCAGCTTCAGCTCAAAGCATGAGTTCAACTTAGGCCATTTTCGTTGTATTTTGTACACCCAGCCCTCTCCATCCACCCTCAGTTTTCCCAGTTGCTGCTTAGATACAGTATTTGAATACTCCCTTACTGCTTCTCTCATGTTTTTTCTTATACCTTAACTTTCAGAAACATTAAAAAAATACACCCAGTTAAACAGCAAGTTTTATGTTGGTATATTCTGAGCAGGGAAAGGAAAGAAATCCTTTCCTATTTTCTTCCACAAGCTTTCATTTTAAAAATTGTAAAAAAAAAAAATGATAAAAATAAAAATTGTGGAGCTGCTGACATTTAATAGCACCTTTACTACCAGGAAGACTCAGGTACATGGTAACTCGGAATCACCTAGGATCAGAAAAGTAGAAGGCAGAACTATGTCTCAGTATTCCCCCTTTCCATTGATTTCTTATTATATCATCAAGGCATCTTGCTTCTCCTACTGGTGAGTCCTGTTTCAGAAGCACATTTTGTCTGATTTCAAGTCAGCCCTGCTGATGCTTCAAGAAGCAACATGATTTCATAGGGACACACAGACAGCCTTCCTTGAATAGTGTAGTTCAGATGAATTTTTTAAAGCCTTTCTGCACAACTGAGGACAGTTCTCTAAGCCAGTCTGGCACTGCAGTGGGGTCAGGTGGCTGCGGAGCGTTTGGGAGGCTGAGATCAGAAGGGCCCGTCCCTGACTGCCCCGTCTCTGCCCGGCCTGCCCAGGCGACTCCTACAGCAGCAGCCCTGACAGCACGCCCATGGGGAGCATCGAGTCCCTCTCCTCTCACTCCTCCGAGCAGAACAGCACTGCGAAGCCTGCCTCCTGCCAGCCCAGGGAGAAGTCCACCGGGTCCCCTGGATCGCATCCCCATCACCCAGCAACGGACAGAAGAGTCTTGGTCTCTGGACCACGAGTCCCGAGTCAAGTTCTCGAGAAGACGCAACCAAAACGGACGCGGAATCAGACTGCCAGAGCGTCACCTCCGTCACCAGTCCCGGGGACGCGTCCCCACCCATCGACCTGGCCAGGAAGGGGCCCTATGGGCTCTCGGGACTGAAAAGAGCCTCGGCTTCCTCCCTCAGATCCGTCTCTGCGGCCGAAGGTAAGCCAGGATGGAGCCTCGGCTAATGTGTCTCTGCGTCACCTGGCAGCTTGTGGAGCTTGATGACTCAGGAGGGAGGCCTGAACAGCGAGGGCACAAACGGTGCTTCTCCGCTTTGTCCCTGAGCTGGGAGCTTTAAACCTCCTGTGTGCTGTGACATTTTTCCTGGACCTCTCCCTCTCTGAGCAGTGATGTATTTGCAATTACTTCCGATTGTGATCTCGCCTGAATGACAGGCTGCTAGGCTCGGAGAACATTCTGTGCCTTCTCATTTGGACACAGAGAATGGCTTCCTTTTGTTACACCTGTGGACTGTGTTATTGCTATTTTTTTGTCTAATAGCACCTCGCCTGTTTTCTTGGGCTTTCTTTTCAGGAAACAAGAGCTACAGTGGATCCATTCAGAGCTTAACTTCCATAGGTTCCAAAGAGACACCCAAAGCCACACCAAACCCAGATCTGCCTCCAAAAATGTGCAGGAGGTTAAGACTGGACACCGGCTCCAGCAACGGCTACCAGCGCCCTGGCTCCGTGTAAGTGACAGGGTGTTTGTTTGGTGTTTTCTGTGTCTCCCGTGGGTACACAGGGCTTGAGCATGTGCAAAAGAACCCTCGGAGTTCCCACAGCCAAACACTCATTCTTAGAGTGGGTACCACCAACTTCTGCAGGACCCTGTCCTCTTCTGCAAGTGGTGTGAACATTAGTACACACTTCAGGCACTTTCCTTGGAAGTAGGCTTTCTTTAAGGATGTGAAAGCTGGTGTATAATAAGTGGTTTAGAGTCTGGAAACTAAATACCCACCACTCCGCTATTGGACTGCCTGTATCCTCAATCCTACCTCTTCGTTAGAAATATGGCTGTTTTATAGCTGGGGTGGTCTCCTCTCCTCTCCATTTATCTCCCCAACCTGAGTACTCACTGATTTAAACAACTCCTGGGGAACAAGGAGCAGGAAAAGCAAGAGAGTGTGCTTCTAAGAGCAGGATACAACCCTGAAATGTAAAGGCTGGGAGGGTGGGGTGTGTAGACAAGAGCAGTGAGGGCACAGATGGGAGAAAGCAGGGAGCAGGGTAAATTTGGAAGCAGAATCCAAAGAGGGACATTCTTCCTCCTTTCCATCTTACATTTCTGACTTTCACTGAGCTGTCCCAGATGCTGCAAGAGCTATTACTAAGCATCCTTGTACATGTTACTTATTTTAAGGACCACAGTGTCCTCCTGCAGGAGGCAGTATGAACGTGGTTTTAAAGATGAGGAGAACTCATCCTGGGAAGTCAGGGAGCCAGTCCACCCTCACTCAGCTAGTAAGTGGCAAAGCCAGGATTCTACCCAGGGTTCTCCAACTGAGTCTATGCTGTTCCTTATACCATGCCCAATTGTGCTGTGGCGGTGTTGCTGACCTTTTAATTATTCACTGAAAGTCCAATAAGACATTTCACGAAGCCTGTTTCCATAAGAACAAAATCTTTCATTCATTCATTCATCCTGTTAACAAGAACCTTTGGTTTCAGAGTGAGTTTCACATATGTTTTCTCTCGTGATCAGAAATCCAGCTCCCACAATATTAGCCAGATTTCATGTAAGTTTGTCTATTCCCTGGTATGCATTGTTCTAGCCCTTAAGGGAAACAAATTTTAAGCCAAATGTGTAAAGGGAGATGAAGTGAAGTGAAGAGTCACTCAGTCATGTCTGACTCTTTGCGACCCTGTGGGCTATAGCCTACCAGGCTCCTCAATCCATGGAATTCTCCAGGTAAGAATACTGGAGTAGGTTGCCATTTTCTTCTCCAGGGTCTTCTCAACCCAGGGATCGAACCTGGGTCTCCCGCATTCCAGGCAGACGCTTTACTGTCTGAGCCACCAGGGAAGCCCAAAGGGAGATGAGAAAATATAAACTTTATTCTTAGTGAGGGAAAGAGAAGAGCTTCAGTTTTGTGATTTACTGATAAAATAGAACTTAAATTGTAGAGAGTATTTGTTCTGCGTTAGATGTAAAATGATTCTGCAGATTATCAGATGACTCAGTTCAGGGAGAAAGGTTTGTCAGTTCAAGAAATAAGGCAGGTTTTAAATATTTAGTTCATTAAAACATCATTCAAAGACATTCATATTCTCTTCTGGTAAATATAGGAGCTTATCAAATCAGCTATGTTACGTTAGTTTTAAGTCTTTCCATTCTAGCCTATAGTCTCACTTTTCATATATTTGCCTTTCCCTTGTCACGCTTTGAAACATAAATTTACTTATTGATCATATTTTCAGAGTTCTCTCTTTTCACTTTATAGGAAGTATGTCAAATATTTTAAAAATACATGAAACAGTTTTTGAATTTGTTTTGTCTTAGCTATGAGAATACAAAGCAGCTCTTGTTTCCTCTTGTTGATGTGACTCTTTCCTTGTGGCTCCATGGAGTCAATAGCAGGACTTCCAGAAGTGGAGTGGGGAGATAAAAGGTTCCTTTTCTTCTGCTCCCCCAGTTTTCTGGGGTGCAAAAAATGCAGACAGTGTGATCCCCAGAGGAAGAAGATACAGGTTTATTCCCCTAGAAACTAGATCTAAAACTTACTTCTATATTAAAACTTAAAACAGTTAAAATTCAGTTCATATTTTGGGGACAGTTTTTAACTCATTTTTTTGTTTCGTTAACTGCTAACTCTGAATTTCGCTTTGAGCTACGTGATTCTCTAATGGATTTTAATGAAACTTGTATTTTGAAATTATTTTTCAGTGTGGCAGCAAAGGCCCAACTGTTTGAAAACGTTGGTTCAGTTAAGCCAGTTTCTTCTGGGCGGTAAGTTCTCAACTTCCCAGTGGGAAAAAAAAAAACACATAAAATAGTGGTGACGTGGTTTTGTGTTGACGTGGCAGGTCATCTGACTGCTGTGCACCTCACTTTTGCAAATGGTCAAATTCACATCTGCTGCATCTTGACAAGGGAATAAATGGTGACCAAATATATAGCATTTAGCATCTCAGAGTGTTACTGCAGTACCTTGTTTGTTAAAACCTTCACAAAGAAAGAGTTCTAAACAAGCAGGTTTTCTAAAAGACAAGCTGCAATAACTCTTTGTACACCAAAGACTTTTCTGATGACAGTTTGTTGAAATTTTTCAGATGTATATTTGGTCTTGTAAAATTCAATGCATTTTTTTTTTCTGTAACAAGCTTCATGGACATGCACCAAAACTGCATACTTTTTCTTTTTTTTTTAACTTTTAATTTTGTATTATATTGGGGTATAGCCAATTAACAAACAATGCTGTGATACTTTCAGGTAAACAATGAAGGGACTCAGCCATATATACACGTGTCCATTCTCCCCCAAACTCCTCTCCCATCCAGGCTCCCACATAACACTGAGCAGAGTTCCCTGTGCTGTACAGTAGGTTCTTATTGATTGTTCATTTAAAATATACCAGTGTGTCCATGTCCATCCCAAACTCCCTCACTGTCCCTTTCTCCTCCTCCTCCCCCCAGCTCCAGCAACCATAGGTTTTATTATTTATGTCTATTTTGTAAGTAAGTTCATTTGTGTAATTTCTTTTTCAAGTCCACCTGTAAGGGATGCTATACCATACTCTCCCTTCTCTGGCTGGCTGACTTCACTCAGTGTGACAGTCTCTAGGTCCAGACTGTGCTCATTCTTAGTGGCCTGTGGTGCTGGGGAGCTGATTACCCCAGGCGGTGCAGGGGTTTCAGTACTCTGCTTCATTCAGGGTTTCCAGATTTTACCTTCTGCTCCATTGTTAACAGGATATGAATTATTATGTCTTGCTGCTATTCATTTGCTTACTTCTAAGGTTTCTGCTTCCTCTTCTGAGTACAAATTGATTCTCTCATCTTTGATAGACTTTGGTTTTAATTTTGAATACGTCTAAACTAATGGAATTTTTTTTTTTTACCATCAGCAACTAGTGCATGTTGTAAGTATTCAATAAATGCTTCTTGAAAGGGAGTATAAATGGGAACATTTGAAAGACCAGCCATTTTTTTTTTTTGAATGTGCTCAGGAAACTTTGAGCTTGCCACAACCAGTTAATTGATATGAAGGAAAGGAGTCAAATATTAAAGTATTACAATATAGTTCTTTTAGAAGTTATTCAGCCATAGCATTTTTATTGACCTTATAAAAGTATGTGGACATTTTTAGCAGTTCTGAAGCACCTGCACAATATAAGGCTTATCTTACTTCCTAGAGACAACAGTAAACTTCAGACTCTGTTTTCAAAAGCTTAGTGACCACACTAATAAATCAGTGCTTTTAGAGGAGAGCCATTTTGGTGTCTTCAGTTCAGCTCAGTTCAGT